>PVIJ01001938.1:107185-178185 GCA_004024925.1 Scalopus aquaticus
CCTAAAGATTTATTTTTTATTTATACATACAAGCTGAGGTACAGCCCAGAGGCCTGGGGTGGCGAGAGGGTTCACCAGAGACAGAGCTGGGAGCAGAACAGGCAGATGGACCGAAACACACTGCTGAGGGGAGCAGCGAGGCAGGAGAGGTCTGCTGCGCCATGTGGGAATCTCCCCGGCTGGGCGTCGAACTCATGTTGTGCCGACAGCTCCACAACGCAGCACTTAATCGCTGCGCCACCAGGGAGGCCCTTCCTTTTTGTTTTGACCAATGCTTAATAATAATACTTCCAAGTGCCGATGTAGCTCGCTGCTCAGTAACAACTGAGTGATAAAATATATATACATGTATTTGGGGGTTTTTATACTTGTGGGGAAAGCAAGAACACAGATGACAAGCTCAGTTCACATCTGGCCACTGGCGAAAGGTCATATGCTTTGCCTCATAAAATATCCAAACTTACAGAATGGGAGGGTAGCTTAAGTCTCTTTTAGTAGAAAATAGTCTTTTGGGTAGCACTGTTGTTGTTGTTTGGATAAATAACCAGCTTTCTAGGGCTCACTCTCTTCCCTTCACTGCCTGGCTGAGGGTGTGCAGGCCATACCTGGGTGGGAGAGAAGGACAGGAGGATGCTCAGGCAGGAAGGTCCTGAACTGACCAGGCTGGTGAGGCATCCTTGAACCAAAGTTGCCATTGGAAGCGTCCCGGATTTCCCAGAAGCAGGCTGGCTGTGGTATCCCCTCATCCTCAGTTATTGGCTAGGAGTAGCCTGTAAGATGTGTGGCCTCCATGCAAAGGTGGTGGTGCCTTGGGGGCAGATCCAGCAGCAGAGCCTGTGCATGCGGCAGAGTGTGTGCTGTGCATGGTGCCCTTTCTTCAGCACCACATAGGCAGAATACAGTTCTCTGGATATCCCCCCTCCTTACTACTCCTCCGCAGTAGAGTAGTGGATAGAGTAGGACCTGTGTGTGAGTACAAAACTTTGTCTTCTGCCAGAATCCGAGAGGACACAGTATGCACAAGGTTTTGCTTCCCTCTAAGTCGGAGCAAATTGTGGTGACCTGAGGTAACAGAAAGGCTTGACAGGGGACTGGATCCTGATGCTTTTGGATCGAGGGCCATCTGTAAGATGTGTGAACAGCCAGTGAATAGAAGGTCCCTGCACTAGTAGAACCTGCAGAATCTTAGTGCCTATAAAAAAAAGTAGAGCTTAGTGTACTAAATGGCTGAGATTTTTTTACTACTCAGAGTGAGGAGAGCAGTAATTGGAGTTCATGGAGAAAACAGATTCCTTCTTGATGTTTTAACGTAGAACTAGGCATGTAAGTCAGGTGACTGCTGGCAATGGGAACAGAGATATCAGTCTCTAATAGGTTAGTGGTGGATTTGCTCTGTATCAAAGTACTATTAGGTCCTTTGGCTTCTTGATAAGTACTTTCATGAACAGATAGGTCTTAGAGAAGGCTGTACAGAGTGGTCTTGCAGCAAAAGGCATTTGGAAACTTTGAAAATGCTTCCATGCTGTATGAGGGACAAGGAAACTTCAAAGGCAGCTCTGGTCTGCTCTCTTCCCAGCTATACTATGTAGCCATTTTAACTTTGATGCATATTTCCAAACAGACAAGACAATTCACCTAGAAGAACAATTTAGTGTACTTGGTATCTTAAAGAGAAAGATGAAGCACAACCTCTAGAAGAAAATCAGGAGCCTTTGAATATTGACTGCCATGAACCAGGTAGACATAGACAACGGTAGAAGAATAAGAAACTCTAAGGAGATTTAAATGCATTATTTAAAATATCTGTCACTTAAATGAACAGTTCGCTTTTAAATTCTGAATTTCAGTAGATAAATTCAAGGATGATTGCTCTTAAACTTCACCTCTCGAATGAAGGGGTTTTGGCATTGACTTTTTTTCCTTTACCAATAATGACTTATGGTTGCTACATTTCCTGAAATTTTTATGTTTAAAAATATCTGCCAGTTGCCTTTTTACTTGAATAATTTCTTGGCTGGGTGCTACGTTCTTGTACCACATGTCTCCACATTGTGTAACTGTCTTCTGTCACTACTTATTTCTATGAAGAAATCTAAGGCCTGCTTGACTTTTTCACCCATGTAGGTGAATTGCTTTCTCTATCTGGTTGCTTGAGTAATTCTTAATCCTTGAATTCTGTGGCTACACTAGGATTGAACATTCTGTCTCAAATATTTCTATGTGATTTTCAGTCCATAGATCCCATATTTTTCTTTATTTCAGGTTCATGTATATAACATCAAATGTATCTTCCCTGTTTGTCAGATTTTCTACCTTATATTATTCTTCTTGATCTATTGTTCTTGTATATTGGCTCCTCTACTTTAAGATCTTCGTGTTGTCAATATTACAATTATGTTGATGATTTCAAGCCTTTCATCATTGCCAGTTTACTTTTTTTTTTAAAGATGTATTTATTTATACATACAAGCTGGGGTACAGGCCAGAGACGTGGGGCGGCGAGAGGGTTCACCAGAGACAGTGGGGAGCAGAACAGGCAGATCAGAAATATACTGCTGAGGGGAGCAGCAGGTGAGGCAGGAGAGGTCTCTCGCACCATGAGGGATTCTCCCCAGCTGGGCGTCGAACCCGCATCACGCGCTGCCGGCAGCTCCACAGCGCAGCGCTCAACCGCGCACCACCAGGGAGGCCCGCCAGTTCACTTTTGACTCACCTATATTTTCCCCATTTTGCTTACACTTGTTAATTTTTCGGTAAAGTTGCCCAGTCCCTTGTCTAGCTTTTTCTGGATATTTATATCTCAATTCTGATATCTTATTTCATTTAATTCATGTTCTTACTGTGTATTTTATAGTATGAATATCTTAATTATTTGGGCTGCCATAGCAAAAATACCATACATAGTCTATGTCCTTATGAATAATAACAAATTTATTTCTTACGGTCCTGGAGGTTGGGAAGTTTAAGATCAAGCCCCTGGCAGATCTGCATCTGGTGAGAACCCCCACCCTGTCCATGAACTTGGTGGAAGGGACTAGGGAAATTTCTGTGGTCACTTTTATAAGGAGACTCCACTCATACTAATCCCATTTATGAGGGCTTTAGAGACCCCACCTCAGAAACCATGCCACTAGAGATTATATTTGAACATATCAGTTTGGGGGGATACATAAGTAAATTCAGGGTTTTATGACACTACATCTAAAATGTTGTATTCAGAAAATTAGTTGATTTTGGTGCATTATCAGAAAATATGTCATGTCTTTTATTATACACAAGACCAATGTGTATTTTTTTTTAGTAATCTTATTAAACTAAAAATTTTTAAAGGAATTTAATAGTGTTACATGGGCTTCTCAAGCTCCTGGCAAAGCATGGATATATTTGTGGCAGAAAGAACTGAAACGATAAAAATTGGATGCTGATCAGATTTTCACTTTCATCTCTATTTTGTTTTTCTCCTTTCTTACTATTAATTCGACTTCTTCAGATACGAAAAAAAAAAAGCATTGACAGGAAAAGTTCTGGCTTTTGCATTCATCTACCCGACACGATTATAGATAGGCTGAACAAGCTTTCCCGGGAATGGGCTCGCTTCCTTGGGACAGGGACCTGTATCCTTTAGATTTTCAAGTAGATTTTTCTGATATGGCTTGAAATTCTTAGCCACATATTCATGTTTGCAAGTGAAAGAAAAGGTGTGTGTTTCAGGTAGCTCATATGAGTTCTCTGTCTTCCTTCCA
This sequence comes from Scalopus aquaticus, assembly GCA_004024925.1. Classification (NCBI taxonomy): domain Eukaryota; kingdom Metazoa; phylum Chordata; class Mammalia; order Eulipotyphla; family Talpidae; genus Scalopus; species Scalopus aquaticus. The sequence continues at coordinate 110,929 of PVIJ01001938.1, forward strand.
GATGGACTCTCCCATAAATGAGAATTTGTCTGAAAATTCTGGATATATGGGTAGAATTGACTGATGGACATGCTTCACTTTATGGTGTAGGATTGGCGAACAGAACATTTGACTGAGGGTTCTTTGAGAAGGCAGGTTTAGCAAGATATTTTGAGGCACTGATATCTATTCTTGGATCTCCAGAGGCAGACGGCTCAGTTGTTTTTCTTTTTTTTCAGTTGAGATAAACAGTAGTTTTTGTCCATAAAAGCTACACAGATGAGGGCCTCCCTGGGGGCGGAATGGGTTAAGCGCTGCGCTGTGGAGCTGTCGGCAGCAACGACGTGAGTTGGACAACCAGCCAGAGAGATTCCCACATGGCGCGGCAGACCTCTCCTGCCTTGCCCGCTGCTCCCCTCAGCAGTGTATTTCCGTCGATCTGCCTGTTCTGCTCCCCACTCTGTCTCTGGTGAACCCTCTCGCCACCCCACGCCTCTGGCCTGTACCCCAGTTTGTATGCATAAATAAATAAAAAATCTTAAAAACAAAAGTTACACAGGTGGGAGCCAGTAAAAAGAAGGCACCTGGTAACTGTTTCATAAGTAGACATTCCTTTGAGACCCATGGGCCAGTCCCAGCTACTACATATGTTTTTCTTTCCTTAATTCTCTCTCCTTTTTTTCTTATTGCCAAATGGATTCTTAGGTCTCTCTAAGATTATTCTTGAAAGGGTAACTTCACCTTCCACTTGCAAACCCACCATTCAAGTGTTGTGGGTTGAAGTTTCCTCTAGTCTGTTTTGTCCTTCCACAAAGTTCCATTTGCTTTCCATTTTTAAAAAAGATTATTTATTTATTTATTTATTTATATCTTTTACATTATTGTGTATGGTTCATGGGTGAATCCGTGGTGGGTAAAGATTTATTTATTTATGCATACAAGCTGGGGTGCAGACCAGAGGTGTAGGGCAGTGACAGGGTTCACCAGAGACAAAGTGGGAAACAGAACAGGCAGATCTATGGAAATACACTGCTGAGGGGAGCAGCGGGCGAGGCAGGAGAGGTCTGTTGTGCCATTGGGAATCTCCCCGGCCGGGCATCGAACTCTGCAGCTGCAGACAGCTCCACCGCACTGCGCTTAACTCATTGTGCCACCAAGGAGGCCCCACTTTCCATTTTTAAACTGGACTGCCAATGCAGAAGAATGAAACTGGACCCCTATCTCACACCATACACAAAAACTAATTCAAAATGGATAAAAGGCATGGATGTAAGACCTGAAATGATAAAATATATAGAAGAAAATATAGGCACAACACTCCATGACAAAGGCTTACGTCTTGTCTTTGTGGGTTTGTCTCCAACAGCGAGGGAAACAAGGCAATATAAACAATTGGGGCTGGGCTTCCCTGGTGGCGCAGCGGTTAAGTGCTGCGCTGTGGAGCTGTCGGCAGCGGCGACGCGAGTTCGACACCCGGCCAGGGAGAATCCCACATGGTGGGGCAGACCTCTCCTGCCTCGCCCGCTGCTCCCCTTAGCAGTGTATTTCTGATCTGCCTGTTCTGCTACCCGCTCTGTCTCTGGTGAACCCTCTTGCCGCCCCACGCCTCTGGCCTGTACCCCAGCTTGTATGTAAAAATAATAAAACAAAACAAAACAAAACAATTGGGGCTATATCAAACTAAGAGATTTCTGCACAGGGAAAGAAACTACTGTTAACACAAAAAGAACACTCTACTGAATGGGAGAAAATATTTACATCTGTCAAGGGTCTGGTGTCCAATATCTACTCATATGACTCAAGAAAAAGAAAAAAACAATCAAAACTGGGCAGAAGAGTTTAAATAGGCACTTTGCCAAAGAAGACATACAGATGACCCAGAGGCACATGAAACAATGTTCAGTGTCACTTCTCTGAGGAAATTGCAAATCAGAACCAGAGTGGGATACTGCCTTACACCTGTGAGAATGGTCCGTATCAAAAAGATAAAAAACAAATGTTGGCGAAGGTGTGGAGAAAAAGGAACTCGTACAGTGTTGGTGGGAATGTAGAGTGGTCAGCCCCTTGGGAGAGAGTATTAAAATCTTATTCATCTACTGACCATGAATTTGATGCAGGGTTTATCTTCAAAATATTGAAAAACCATGTGTTGTGTGAAACTGAGACAAGAAACTGACATCAGTATTAAATAATGGTGACAATGAACTGGACTGAGTGACAGACTTGCGTATTCTTTTTGTTTTATGTTGTTACTATTGGTGAGGAAGTCTTGGGAGAGAGGAAGTGTGTATGTGAAGGCATGCTAATGTAGCTTTAGGATCACTTATATGATTTATACATTCATTCCCAGTCACGTGCTTCATATTTGCATTGTGTGAGACAAAACATCCAGCTCATTAGAGACGTGATTATAAAATGGAGCTTCTAAGTCTTGATCCTATTTCACATTAATCCTTTGTAAATTTTTTTTGTCATTTATATGTGATGGAAAGTGTATATTAGACAAATATGACTAATGAAATTACAGTTTAGACATGGCTGAAACTGAAGGACAACACATCATAAACTTTACATTATGAAGCTCATTTTTTAAAACTAAATACATATTTTGAGGGGGAAATAAGTACATCTGTTTCAGATTCATCTGTATTGAATTCATTAAGTTAGCCTCAATCAGAGGCTCTTAGATGCCGCACACATATATTTATTTCCCCTTTTTACTCTGTTCCTCACAGGAGCTAGCAAATGTCATTACACAAAAGGGTTATATTCAGAAAGCAATTCCAAAATACAAACCAAATGAAAATAATCTTTTTTCTTTCCTTAATGTATTTTATCAAAATAGAACTATTTTTTGGCTTTGATTTATAATGACTTTCAATTTATATTCTTTGTTTAAGGTTATATTCTTATAATATCAGATGAGTCATAATTATACAATTAATGAGAGAATGCAGTTTTAAAACATCCTTTTTTAGAAAATGTTGTGTCATCTTGCCCATAGAAAACCATACACTGATTACACTAACCACTAATGGAACCGTCCTGACTCTCCTGGGTTTTGAAAACTGTATTCAGTTAATGTTGAACTGCATTCAATTAATGCCCAACAAGCTACTGAGGTGGCAATTAAAATCAGTACTTGACGATTTCACTGAAAATGTTATTGCATTAGACTATAGCTTTTGGTCTTTGGCCTTCTCTTTTATACTCATTGTTTTATTTATCCAAGGATATTTTGGAGAACTTCACTATTGGAGTACTATTACACAATGTCTTTTCAGTGGAGACATAGGAAATTATTTTTAACCTTAGGACTGTGTATAGTTGGGTTTCTGAGAAGATTTTCTTTCTTTCATTTTTTTTATTTTTTATTTTTTTTACATACAAGCTGGGGTACAGGCCAGAGGCGTGGGGCGGCGAGAGGGTTCACCAGAGACAGAGTGGGGAGCAGAACAGGCAGATCAGAAGTACACTGCTGAGGGGAGCAGCGGGCGAGGCAGGAGAGGTCTGCGGCGCCATGTGGGATTCTCCCTGGCTGAGCTTCGAACCGGCATCGCCCGCGGCCAACAGCTCCACAGTGCAGCGCTCAACCGCTGCGCCTCCGGGGACGCCCGCCTTTCTTTCTTTAACTAAGTCATTGAATTGACAGTTCCCACTTTGAAATGACTCTCGACAAACTCAGCAATGAATTTGGTGGACTTCCCCCCAGTAGGCCTTTTATATACTAACCTTATTCCGGGCCTCATCTGTGTCATTTTTACTCGATTTTCCCTCTGCCCACCCCATTTTCTCTTTTAATTTTAGGTATAGTATAACATCTGAATAGATTTTAGTACTTTCAAATTGCCTAAAATTTGTTCTTGGTAAAGTAGGAAATAAATGGTATTTTTCTTCCAGGTTGCTGTAGTAATAATTTCTCTTGCTGCTTATCATTACAAAGATGAACTCGTTGAGAGTTAATCGTTAACTTGTTATCTTAGTGGTTGTAACTTTCCTTGTAGAGAGAAGTTTTTATTTCCAGGCAGATACTCAGTGGCTGCATGGGTGGATGGCAGGTGTTTTCATGTAATGAACGCCCAAATGCAGGGGTCAGCTGAACATGAGTTACTGGGTCGGGGGAGGGGGGTAAAAATGAGGGCAGCATAGCAGGGTAAAGGAAAAAGAAGATCCAGGAAAATGGTGGGAGGCTGCATACACTGTGATAGGACTCTAAAATCTTCAGTAATGTCGTGCCTCCCTGGTGGTGCAGCAGTTAAGCGCTGCGCTGTGGGGCTGTTGGCAGTGGCGATGTGAATTCCACACCCAGCAGGGGAGATTCCCAGGTGGCACTGCAGACCTCTCCTGCCTCGCCTGCTGCTCCCCTCAGCAGTGTACTTCAGTCTATCTGCCTGTTCTCCTCCCGGCTCTGTCTCTGGCTGCCCCATGCCTCTGGCCTGTACCCCAGCTTGTATGCATAAATGAATAAATCTTACAAAAAAAATCTTCAGTAAAGTCAAAAAAGACTGTTTCTCATGCATGCTAAGAGGAGGCCCTCTCTCAGGCCAAGGTCCATGAGAGGAAGGAAAACAGCCAGAGGCAGGTGTAGCTGAAGAGAAAATTACCTCTTTTTATATAATTATATTGTTAGCTGAGACCTGCAGGACTTGGAACTTTCACAGATGTCAGAAAACTGATAAGGTGCCCCAGAGGTGCCTGGCTTGTCTTCAGCTACACTGGCACATGAAATACTTTTTGAAGGTTGTTGTGCCAATATCTTACAGTCCCCGAGATTAGGTTATGTTATAGTGGATCAATAGAAAATATGTTAAGATTTTAGTACTCTCTGGTTAGAACTTATTGATGATGTAAAGTTTAAAAAATTTTGATTTTTGGGGCCTCCCCGGTGGCGCAGTGGTTAAGCGCTGAGCTGTGGAGCTGTCGGCAGCAGCGACATGAGTTCGACGCCCGGCCAGGGAGAATCCCACTTGGCGTGGCAGACCTCTCCTGCCTCGCCCGCTGCTCCCCTCAGCGGTATATTTCTGATCTGCCTGTTCTGCTCCCCGCTCTGGTGAACCCTCTCGCTGCCCCACGCCTCTGGCCTGTACCCCAGCTTGTATGTATAAATAAAAAATTTAAAAAATTTTGATTTTTGTCTTCCTTCCTTATAAACTTTAGTCACACACTTGAAGTATACAAGGAGATCTTAACATTTGGGAGTAGGTACCTTATTATGGGTTATTTCACCTAGCAGTTATTAAGGAATTTTTTTTTTAATGTAGATTCTTCTGTTTTTTTTTTTTTTTTAACAATTCTCCGTTGGATAGTCATATTTCCTTTATTGGAAAATAAATATTGGTGTGTGTGTGGATTTATTCTGGGCTTTTTGATTTTGTTCCATTGATCCATGTGGCCACTTTTATCCCAGTGTCATAATTTCATTACTGTTCCTGGATCATATAAAATCAGGTAATATGATGCCTGTTTCTGCCATGTTTTCCTTTGAATTGTTTTTGCACCACCAGGCCTTTTAGAGTTCTTTAGAGTTCCCAGAAAATTTCAATATCTCTTGCTCAAGTTTTTTGAAGAATATTGTCGGTATTTTGTTGAGGATTACATTAAAGTTATATATTGCTTTAGATAGGATTTAACCATATTGATCCCCCCATCCATGGCCATGGAATGCCTTTCTCTCGCCTTGTGTCATCATCCAAATCCTTCAGCAATGACTTGCGGTTTTCATTTTATAGATCCTTCACCTTCTTGGTTAGAGTCATTCCAAGTATTTTATTCTTTTTCGAAGCAGTTGTGGATGGGATTATTTTCTTATTTGCCATTTGTATATAAAAATGCAACAGATACTGTATCTTGATTTTATGACCTGCCACGTTGGTATATTCACTCATTGTTTCCAATAGCTTTTTGGTGGAGTCTTTATGGTTTTTATAGATAGTATTATATCGTCTGAAATAATGATAGTTTTACCTCTTTTCCAACCTGAATTCCTTTTATGTTCTGTTGATTTCTGGTTCCTCTAGCTAAAATCTCTAATACTAAATTAAACAGAAGCAGTGGCAGTGGCTGTCCTTGTCTTGTTCCTGAGGAAAGGGGAAGGTTTTCAGTTTTTCACCATTAAGTATTATATTGACTGTAGGTTTGTAATATATAGCCTTTATTATATTTAGGTAAGTTGTTTCTGTTGCCATATTATTTAGAAATTTAACATAAATAGGTACTGAATCTTAGCAAAAGCTTTCTCTGCCTCTAATGACATTATCATATGATTTTTATCTTTACTTTTGTTGCTATCTTACATTGATTGATTTCCATATATGAAAGCATCCTTACATCCCTGAGATGAATCTCATGTTATCATAATGTGTAATCATTATGATCAAATATATTATTTGATTTGATTTGATAAGATTTTGTTGAAGACTTTTACATTGATGTCCATTAGGGATATTGGTCTGTGATTTTCTTTTATTGTGCTTTCTTCATCTGGTTTGGGTAGTAAAGTAATGCTGGTACCATAAAATGCATTAGGGGGCATTCCTTCTTGGATTTTTAGGTATTATTTTTGCTGGATGGATATACGTTCTTCTTTAAAGTTTTGATAGCATTCATTTGTAGCTTTTGTTTTTGGGGGTAGGTTTTTTTTAAATTACCATTTCATTTTCCATGCTTGTGATCATTTATTCAACTGTTTTTTTTTCCAGTTTAATATTGGCAAACAACTATTACTATTCTAGGAATCCCAAGTTTCCTATTTTCAAATTCCTTATTGTGTTCATGTTTTTCATCGTTTTTTTGTTTCCATCATTTCTTGTTTCCATAAATTCAACAAGCATTGTTTCAACTTTTACTCTTATAGTGGGGCAACCAGCTGCAGGGCAGGGAGCGGCCCATGGCGAGAAGCTGGTCGCAGCCAAGCCACCCATCCTCCAGCGAATCTTGCAGCTTTTTCTCTGGGCTCTCTCTGGCTTCTCTCCTGATCTTGCCTCTTCTGTATCAGCGTCCTTCCTAGCCTTCTTTGGTCTCTGAGTGACGCCACCCTTACAGCGCTGTCCTCTAGGCTCAGGTGCGCCCACTTACACACGCCCAGGTGCCCACAATCAGACACACGTGCCTGCACCGCGCTCCCACATGCCCATGCGCCTTCTGCATCAACACAATCAAGGCCGCAGGTAATCGCCACGGAGGCCAACGATGCGAAAACCTGAGCCATCTTCATTTACCCTACAGATGGTGTCACAATTCAGGAGTTATTGCTCTTTGGATTTTTAGTTTGGAGCCTTATCCTGGGGATGAATGCTGCTGTTACTAAATCTGGGTGTTTAAGCTCTGATGAGTGAAAGCATTGCTGGGAATCATCAATCCTGTAATCCATAAATTTTCCTTTATGATTTTTTCCGAAAAATCAGATAGATGAGAAAGTCTTCTAACAAGTGTTTACTATTATGTCACTTATAGCAAGGAGCAAAAAAAAAAAAAAAAAAAAAAAAAAAAAAAAAAAAAAAAAAAAAAAAAAAAAAAAAAAAAAAAAAAAAAAAAAAAAAAAAAAAAAAAAAAATTAAAACTAACAATAGTAAAATAAAGTGGTATTTTACTCAGTAGATATAATTTAGTTTAGGGACTCAAAAACTTGTGGTAACATAGGGAAATTTTAAAATATTAAGCAAAAAAGCAGGACACAAAATTGCATATTTCAGGTCAGTATTCTGTCAAAGTGAAAAAAAAAAAAAGAAAGAAAAAGCATTAACGGTGGTGGTCTGGCTCATGGATGGCAAATATGTCTTTTTTTTCCTATTGTTCTGTGTTCCCCCGAAATTTATACTGAGATTTTCCCGGTCTGCTTTCTGATATTTATGCAAGTCCAAATCACTGCTTCTGAACTGAACACTCCTTCCCAAGTCCAAAAACTTATATTAGTCACATGTATACACTGAGTCGAACGATCTCTCTCCCTTGCGAGAACAAGTTACACAGGCCTGCATGGTAGTAAACCTGGGGAGAGCTTACAAATTACATTTTTTAATAGCCACTATGATCTTTTTTAAAAAGGGGTGAAAACAGTCTTGACTGAGCCTCTCTTAGGGGTGAGGGTCTCAGCCTTGGCCCTGGTGGCGAGGCAGGTGTTTCCAAGCAGCCTCGGGCTGTCAGGGCCTCATCCCTGAGGAGACACAGGTGATCTCACCTGGCTCGCCCCTGGCTTTGGACTCCAAGTGTTTTCAATGGGGAGCCTCGGGCCAGTGCTCATCACGCTGCACTTCCGCCCCTCCAGCTCCGGAGAGCAGCCTCCGCCTGGGACGCCCACCCTGTGCACCCCCTTATCCAGCGCAGTTCTGCGTCTTTGATGTTGTGGATGTGGGTAAGTGCCTGATTTTTTTTATTGGGAGGTGAGGGGGTGGATGGGGATCGCTGGCTTGTTGTCACTGAAAACACAATTCAGGTACCGTTTTTCCTACCCCCCGGTTCGTTGTTACTTATGTCTGGGAGTCAATCCCTTTATTTTTTCGGGGTTACTGATGTCGCTTTGCGGTAACTTAGACGTGCATGTGTGGAGGTGGCAGCTGCTGTGCTCATTTTACCTCCGTCTTCCTGCACACCCTCACGTCGAGGTTTAAAAATTTACAGAGGTGATATTTGAGTTGAGACTTAAAAGAGGCAAGGAGGGCAGGACCTATGTGGCTATTTTGGGGTGTTAGCAAATGTGGAATGGAAATGTCCCAAAGGGGAGCTTGGTCCCTGTGCTGGAAAAAACAGCAAATATCTGTGGTGTTGGGGGGTGGGGGTGAAGGTTTGGGGGTGGGGGGCAGGAAGATGTGCGGTGGTCACAGGTGATGTCTAGCCTGTGCCAAGCCTTGTAGACGATGAGCATGCCCTTGGGTGTTTTTTTCTTGGATGGGAAGACTGGTGAGGTTTGGCGTGTGAGATTTATGAAGTGCGTTAAAAAGAATTACTACTGGGTTAAGAAAAGATTTGAAAATGGCATACAGGGGCATGGGGCGGGGAAGAGAGAGTGAAAAGTAAACACTAATTATGATGCTAATGAAAATCTTCATGTAAGAACACACCGTGGTTTAGACCAGACAGGCAGCGGTGAGCATAGATGTGTTTGCATGGTGAGTCCCCATGATGTGTGGGATGACGGGATATAGGATGACAGAGAATGAAGACACTGGAATTGTGCCCTGCCCAGCCCGACACCAGCTCAAGGGATAATGTGCTTCTGGTGGGTGTTTATTCTAAGTTTTGTTGACCTACTGTTGGTTTACATGCCTATATAACTTGGAGAGTACAGCTTCACACCTCAACTTGTGCCCATGCTTTACTGACAGGCCCCCCAGCACGGTACCACATAACCCCCTGGCCTGTCCCCTTCTCTGACCCCCATGTAATCACCGTATTTTTCACGGTCTCAGCGTTATTTTTGCTGCATCTGAAGAATACACTGAGTGGCTGGTTTGCAGTTCAGTTTTGTTGCTGTGATGTTTGTACTACCTCAAACCTTATCTCCACCTAGATCTCTAAGTGGAGTTTCCTAGCATATTCAGTACTATCCACTGTTTTTTCGTGTGTGCGCATGTTAGTACATGTGTATAAAACTCCAGTGTTCCAGAAAGCTTGGAATGACCTGTTGGCAGCTGACAAGGTATGTTTTCCCATCAGAGATGTCTATTTCTGCTACTTTGCTTGTCTGCTATAGCAATGCTGTTGTTTTCTACCTGATTAGCTAAATCTCTTAGTTTACCATTCACACAGAACAGATGCTCCACTAGTTACCCCTCGTGAGGAAACAAAAACAGCTGTGAATAACAAAAGATCGTTCCTCATGCCCTTCCATTGCTTTCAGGAAGTCAGCAAGAAACTCAGAAAGAAATGTGCATGGAAAAAAAAAAAAAGTCAAAGGGGACTGATCCTCTTTAAAAAGTAACCTAGAGCAAATGTTTTGACTATCAAGGACCTTTTCTATGAAAGGGGATCAAAACAAGCTGCTTGTGTCTGGTGGTATTATTAGTAGGACACTTCCTCCCGGACAGCCTTGCTAGTTAGGGCTGTAAAAGGAGCAGCAGATAAGGTGGAGTGCTCACAACTTAGCAACAGCTTGGAAAGTATTATCAATAAATGCTCCAGTTTGAACTGGGGCCAAGTGATAGGATGTGATAATATCGGACAATTGAAGCAGCACTTCAGTATCTAATCTTGGGATTAGGGAAGATCTCGGGGTTCACACCACTGGAGCCGTGTCAGGGTGGAATTTATAACTCTTCTCCATTGATATTAATAACAGCCACAGATTAGTGAAGGCAAACTTTGATAGTTTGCTGCAACACGTCTATGATAAAGTGTGGAAACTTGCTCTTTCTGCTAGGAGAGAAAAACAAAGACCCACCTCCCCAAAGTGTTGTAATAGGAACGAAAGCATCTGGTTCCTACTATCACCATGTTTTGGATAAGTGTTTCCAAAGATCTAGTTCCTTGATAATGGCTTTTGGTAAATTCATTTAAGAAAGAGTTGGCCCCAAACCAACATTTCTTCCCACCACAATGACTTACGAGTGAGAGAGTCTGCCACTAACTCAACCTTCCATAGTTAGCATCATGCATAATGTTGAGAGAATTTGCATTTAGCTCATAATCTGCAAGCAGGCATCCCAGGCAAGTATGTTAGCACCTCACAAATAGCTGGTCAGGAAGCCAGGAGGGAAGGCAAGGAGGTGACTCGGAGGAAGAAGAGGAGGAGTGAAGGGGGCAGGCTGGAGAGGGATGGGGTGTGAGAGAGAATACAAATTGGAAACAGAAGCTTGAATGGGGAAAATGCCATTTTAGAGAATACTCTTTTGAATTCTGCTTTTTAACTTGTGCCTAGAAGCTGTCCAAACTACAGCCAAATAATAAGATTATGTCGGATTCCTGGTCCTACCCGTGTCAGGGTTGGTTAGTGTGATGCCTATAATGTATTTAGTGTGGTTACTTTTTGTTTTGTAGCGGCCCCAGGAATCCTCTACGTTAGACGTAAATTGTTTACAGGTTTTCGTTATTGTTGCTGAATTTGCATGGAAATTTCAGAGTGAACATTTTTACTTCATAATATGGTGGGTTTGTGTTTTGTTGTTTTTCTTTTGTTTTGCCCAACTGACAGCTACAACTAATTCGACACAAATGAAAATAACTACACACAACCAATAATTTCCTCGCACAAGTTATAGGAGACTGCATGTTTTTGGGGTAATTGTATCTGAATGAGAGAAACGTTGCTGATTTTTCTGTAAAAAGCAAGTCACTGCATTGTTTTGACGATGGTAATAACTTACCGACAGGCGAATAAGGTTATGCTTGCAACACATAATTTGACTGCTTTGTGTTTCAAACTATTTTCTGTTCTTTCATCTTCTCTCAGGAAATGTTTATGGGTTCAGCAGAAAGCAGATTTGAGTTTAAGGCATTTGACATTGACAATCGTTTCAAGCTAAATGTTTCACTATCCTTTCATTTCCTAAGAATGCTTATAGGAATAGTGCATGTTGGTAATTATCAAACATTCTCTACCTCAGGATGTGCTATGGTCAAATGTTCTAACCATTTGTTGGCTAGGTCTAGAAAGGAATTATCAGCTCATTGCATGTGCCTTGGTTTTAGAAATAGAAATCTAAGTCCTATGCTGAGTGCAAGTGAGAACAAAAAGTTCACATTCCTTATAAAGTTTTAGCATATCTGCTTTGATTTCAGTCCTAGGTCCTCAAGCAAGTTTTCTTTTAAGAATCTCCTCTAAAAATCACACTCCCGTCTCAGAGTGTACTTTGTAATCTGAGATTGCTTGCACTGCCTGACATCAGGTGAGGTGCCAAGTAAAGTAATAATGTCACTTATTTCTGCTGATTCTTACTGTCTTGTAGAACACACTTTGATCGAAATCTGTGAGAAAAATGAAAGAATCCGGAGGTAAAAACCTTTCTGGGATTATTATCCTTGGTCACTCTCTTCCATGCAAATTACGGTACTCATCAGGAGTGTTCTGGCAGGATTTTGTCATGAATTAGCTTTGAACATTTTGCTCATAGACAAAGACTCTCGAACTTGAGTCTTGTAGGCCTGTAAATCAGCAGGGCTGCCTTTTTTTGGGGGAGGGGGGTGGTCAGTAGGCACGCGGGAAGCCTTAAAGAGACACATTTATTTCATTTATGAGAAATTAAATCCAGATTTAAAGCTCTTCTCTCACCCACTACTGTTGGCTCTCTTTAGAATGATTCTGTGGGAGAGCTGGGCCCCAGGAAGCATTGTAACATGTGTTGGCAATCTTGCAAACCAAATTTAGAGGCCCTTAGATTCAATATCGGGATATTTATTAGGAGTAATGCTCGCCTTGAGCTCTTTCTGTGGGTTGCTGTTGAGCCACTGGCAGTGCTGCTGGAGTTGTTTATCCCTGATTTTGTTTAATGCAAAGCTAAACCACTTCCTAGGACATTCAGCTGAGAACAAGGTACACTGTTAATCACCGGGAGACCTGACTGTGATTTCCACTGGAGTATGGAATTTGGGTTCCTATCTTCTTGGGAACTTTCTTTTAAACATATCAATATTATCTGGAGACAGCAGGAAAAAGATGAGATGGAAGAGTAGAAGTTTTCTCTTGTTATTTATAACACACATTGTTTTAAATGTTCTTAATTTGTTCTGAGTTTCACTTCGACACAATTCTTACTGTTTTCAGCTGGACTCCATAATAATTAACAAAACTTAAGACCTTCCACAATATTGATTGGCTTACCCCAGAGAATGTGCTTAATGTGTTGACAAGTGTTTAACAACTAGCTCTTAAAATTTTAAGGAAAAAAAAACATAGTAGTCTTTGTAAATTTTCAGAGTATAAATGCTTCCACCTTGAGAAATTCCAAACTTACAGCCTGATGTTAATTGGCTTTTAATATAATTAAAACTTTAGCCATAGGCTCTAGATATGGCTAACGCCCATATATCATGGGGAAAATACTGTTTATGTGTATCTCTTCTGTGGTGTTAAATGCAAGCCTTTCCTAAATAACTGAACATTGTGTTCCCCTTGTGATCCCCTTCAAGAGAACATAACAATACTCTAATGGGTGGCTTGTTTGGAACACCAACCCTTTGAGTTATGTCCTAGAATCCTGGAATTTGGGAGCTGGGAGGGCTTTTGAGAACCTCTGGTCCATATCTTTATTTTGAAGAAACTGAGTCCCTAAAAAAACAGAGTAATGTTTGGCCAGGTTACAGCCACAGCAGCAGCAGCTGACCACGTGTACTGGACCTCAAAGCTAGTGTTCTTGCCGTTAACCTACTTGTGTTTCTTAATGAATGGCTAAGAGGGGCCTTTAAGTTGGCTGGCTTTTCCTTGGTCTTGACGGAGGTTGGTTGCTGTTCAGTTGTTAAAATCAACTGGTAAATCTCAGGGGGACTAAGGCATGAGTCACAAAGTGATTTCTCATTTCTTGAGTGACAATAAATGATGATTATGCAATCTACAGCAAGTCCTTCTAAAGGAACAGGAACCCTTATAAATAGATGTTTCTATTTGACCACTTCAGCTCAGCCAAAAGTGCCCATCAGTGGCATCCCTTTCCCCCCACAGTTGTGAGCCTCCCTAGATTTTAAACTAGAAAGTATTTCTAGTACTTGGATTAAAGGTCCTGCCTGGAATGTGCTTCTAGCACTTGTTACTCTGCATAAATCTTCCACTATAAGGCGACCAGATCATTTGCCTGCAAGTTAGCTTTCATGCTGATTTTTCTGCTTCAAATGAACAACTGAAAGTTGCTACCTTTCCATTCAACCCAATAAATACAGTCTCTTCCCCGTAACCTGGGATGACAAGGAGCAAACATGCTTTGCTCATCTGTGCCTGTCCTCCTGGTACCTGTGTCGGTGATCTCTTCACATGAATGGAGTGCACGTGCTTCCCTATTATCTTTCCGTGATGTGTACCTGTGCATGCTCTCTAAGTGGGAAATACTATACCAGCAGAAATAAAAATGAAAGTAACTTTCCCAAGGATTTGTACTCATGGGTTTGGAGTCCTCCTTTCACATTGCATTTTTAACAAAACAGCATACTCCCTTGTTGATTTTGCCAGTCTGACCTGGTGTGGAATATTCTTCATTGTTTGGTACAAGCCCATCTCTTGAGGCTTTTTTCTCTCTGAGCCTGAGTGAAGTCTTCGTTTCAGACCCCCAGACTTCTCATTGTGACCCAGTTGGGCTCCTGAAATGCTCTGTGTCTTTGCTAAAATGGTTTCTCTTGCTTCTGTCATAGGACGTCACCCTTCATCTTCCACAGTACTCTAGCCTTTCCTCACAGCTCTTCATTGAACCCTTCAGCCTCTCCTCAGAGTGCTCTCGTCTTGACTCCACACACTTTCTTGTATTTCCAATGGCTTTTTCTGGAACTTCCCAGGAGGTTCAGATCGCGATGAATACCACAGTGCATTACTAGCCACTGGGATGAATTCAGTGCCCTTGAGTCTTATATTCAGTATGAGTTGATGGTATTTTGGTCAGTGATGTAGATCTTCACAGGCATTTCGGTTGCACGCAGCTGGTGAGATACCAGAGGAAAAGCATCGCATCCCTTTGACAAGTTGAATGATGAAACAATAGAGACTGTGATATAGACAACTGATAGAAGCAAGAAAAATGATATACCTCTGAAGAGAAAACTCTCCAAAGGACACGGACTGAACCTTTCAAAGTAAAGCAGCAGTGGCAGGAAAGCAATGGGATTAGTGAGGTAACAAACTAAATGGGAATCCGCAGTGTGTCTTTATGAACTGAGCATAAATGAAGCATAGCAGGCAAGACTTCTGTGCTAATCCTCTTGCTAGATTTTGCATAGGTCAGACTTTCTTACAAATAGTTCACCTCATTCTGAATTGTTCTCTTTCCCCGGAAGTGATGAGGAAGGGACTGTAACAGTAGGGATTTAGATGATCTACTCAAAAGATAATAAAAAAGAAAGGAACATAAAATTCACTCAGATTTTTGCTCTTTGAAAATAATTTAACCCAAGCTATGACTTTGCAAAGAACTGCTCTGAAACCACACCAGGAGAGGCAGCAGCCTTGCCGATAGGAACTTGTGAACTGTAAAGAAACTTTGTTAGCACTGTTTGGGTTGTACAAACCCAATGGTAAGGAACTTCCAGGCAAGGCTGAATGTCAAAGTAGTGCTGTGGCCCATTCTCCATCCCAAGGATAGCGTCCTTGGAGAAAGCAAGACCAGCCCTGGAGCCAAAGGAGCACCAGGCTTAAAGTCCACATGCAAATATTGCCTAAAGGACACTTTGTACCTTGGCTTTGAATTGCCCCCTGAAGCTAAAGCACTTACTGGGCAGGATTTAGAGGAACAGTGTCCCGTTTAGTCCTAGGAGGAAGCCTGCTTGGGTTGCAGGATGGTGATAATTAATGTGATTAATGCGAAGTTTGTTGGATGCTTAAGAATGTCTTTGGTTTAGGCTTTTTTTTCTAGTTCTACAATAAATAACTAAAATCTCTGGATTTGGCAACATTAGACACATTTTGCACTCATTCCAAAAGGTTACTCAAAAGATAGTAACCTTTTGGTGTGCTATTATTATACTTATTCCACTAGGGAAGGAAACCAAAGTGTGCATCTAATGAGGGTGAGTCCCTAAATGCCCAGTTTTTTGCTCTTTCTACAGTATTGCTGAGCCACATGTAAACTTCTCATGGACCATGTTGAATCGCACGTGCTCTAACATTTTTTTCTACAAATTATGACAGTAAAAACTTTCAACAAAGAAACCTGTGTCATAGACTTGCATTGCAAAGTAAAAGGAGTGTCATTATACCCAAGCACTGTACAGTATTGTGCACTAATGTTACCTCACTACAAGTAAATAATAACAATAAAAAAATAGTAAGGGAGTAAAAAGAAAAACAGAAAGAATCTAAATGAAAGAAAAATAAAAACAGCTGTACCGTGTCTTACACTTTGATAGAATAGAAAGTGCAAGATATTAATCAAACACCGAGGTAAAGTGTCTCTAGTAGAGGTATTTATTAGGGAAAACCAGTATAAAATAACAGAATTCTTTCTAGGAATCTCAGCCTTTGAATTCCGCCAGCACTATTTTTATCGTGGCATCATTACTGCTGAAGGTGGTATTTCTACTCTTTGCCCAGTCGTCATTTCCTGTCCCATGAATGCGCCGGAGCTTCCTTCAAGGGCTGGTCTTTTTGAGGCAATAGGCCTAATGGCTCGCCGTTGACACTCGAATTTTTCACAGGCTAAAACTGCAGCCTGTTAAAAGTCAATGCATTCCTGCCAGGCTCCAGTGGTAGATTCAAGCTCCTATGACCCCTTGACATTTCACAGGCACTGACGAGGTGTTGTCCTCTCTCTGGAAATACTCTAAACACTGATCCCGATGAACAGAGGGGAGCCCTAGATAAGCAAGGAAAATGTGTTTAGAGACATTTTCAGGTCATGCAAACTATATTACTAAAGGCAAAATACTTAGGCTCTCAGAGAGTAGGAGATGGAAAGAGGAGGACTTCTACCAAACCTAGTTAAATATTTTTTTTTAGTCTTCACATATAAGTGATCCCTTGGGTATCTTAATAGGCTTATAAAATGCAAAGCACACATTCATTTCCCATTAGGTAATGATGAAGGTAGGATAACGTTAGATTGTCCTAAATAAGATTCTCCTTTCCCTTTGTAGATTTATGTAATAATGATTATTTAAGTTTTTAAGACTAAGACTTAGTTTAAACAGGTCTCAGAGAACAGGCTTCTGAGCACATTTGCTTCAGATTTGTTTTAAAAACTCTTAATCATTTTTAAATGGTTATAATAATTATGCTGATTAGGATTTAGAGTTTTATAATTCATGTGTTAGGAGGCATGATTCTCACTATTTATACATCTGGCAAACTGCAGTTCTTACTATCAGTCTCAACTTGTTCCACTGGTACTTGAGGTCTAAAACTTCAATTAAACTATACATTTTCTAATAATGCACACACTTTTTAGAGTTTATTTTAGGGAACTTAGCAATAAGCCAGAAACTATTCTCAAATGTAATTTTCATTAGAGTGATTTCTTTCTTTAGGATCTTTTTTTTTTTAAGATTTTTTTATTTACGCATACAAGCTCAAGCTCAGGTACAGACCAGAGGCGTGAGGTGGCGAGAGGGTTCACCAGAGACAGAGTGGGGAGCAGAACAGGCAGATCATGGGGAACACACTGCCGAGGGGAGCAGCGGGCGAGGCAGGAGAGGTCTGCCGCGCCATGTGGGAATCTCCCCAGCCGGGCGTCAAACTTGAGTCGCTGCTGCCGACAGCTCCACAGCGCAGCGCTTACTGCTACACCACCGGGGAGGCCCTCTTTAGGATCTTGATTTATCCCTGATGCCTCACATATGCTTGATACTTACTAAATATTTTTGAATGAATGCAAATCCAGTTGACGAATGCTTGTTCAAGGGTCCGGTAAAGAGAATGCTGACCTGCTGACTTGATGTGCTAGGCAGTGGGCATCACTTCATTGTACTTATGTATACATGAGACACTCTCTACAGAAAACGTGCGGTTACACACTCGAGTCTTACAAGAACATTCCATCCTCTTCTAGCAAACTTTTGATTATAGTTTGGCTTCCCATGTTGATTGCCTAAAAGTGCCATGTGAGGCGACTATTGCCTGGTGTTCGGTTAACTTGGAAATCGCTATTCTTACTATAAGTTAATGAACTAACATCGACATTATAATCAGCTGTTTCTTGAGCTCGGTAATGTTAACATGTTCTGGTACACAGTGTCTATGTGGAGCAGAATAATGTCTTAAATACTGGACAGAGACAGAAAACAAATGTGGTGCTGTTCTTCAAGAAGGAAACGGAACTGAGGCACCAATGTTAATCCTATGTAAGCCATTTACTCTAAGTGCATATCTGTATGTTTCTGTGGTACAAAATGTGTATATTTGTACCAGCAAAGAATAAAAGTAAAGTTAAGCAAGGCTTCCTGAAGGAAAAAAATGAAAATGGATTGACCTCTAAGAAAAAGGGGGAATATCACAGAAAGTGAAAATGCTATGAATCGGAGATGTGGAAATGAAAGAAAGAGGTTATATAAAGGATAGGTGAGGTGGATTCACTTAAAAGTAGTAGAGTCTGTATTTGGAAAAATTAGAAAGGAAATTAGATTGACATATAAACAAAAACTTTGCAAAAGTAGAAAGCCATGGTAAAATGCCTTAAATAGCATCTGGTTACAGTGGTTTTGGAAGATAATTACATAGTTTTGTTACTAATACTAAGTGCTTTGGTCATTTTTTGCTGCGTAACAAACCACCTCACTCCCAAGGGGCTTAAAATTATGTTCACTGCAGTGCTATATACCAGAGCCAAACTATGGAAACAACGTAAATGCTGAAATACAGATGAGTGGATCAAGATGTGGTAGATACACACAATGGACTACTACTCAGTGATCAAAAGAGACGAACTCAAGCCATTTGTAACAACATGGCTAGAAGTGGAAGGGATTATGTGAAGTCAAATCACAAAGAGAAGGACAAATACTGGTCCCATGAAGCCAATCTTAAAAAACTAAGCCCAGAAAGCTCACTGTAGAAGTGAGGCATCCAGAGGCAGTGGGGGAAGGAAGAGGGGCGAGGGCAAGGTTGGGAGGGCACATTGGGTTACAGTGGTGGACTATGGTCATAACCACGGAAGGGGGAACCTTATACTCCCCAAATACAAACAGCAGTGTAAACCAACTTCCCATAATTTTTTGCAATGCCTGACATGCGCACTAAATCAAACAACAAAAAAAGTTATTTCTTATGTTTCTATTGATGGACTAGGGCTCAGCGGGATGGTTCTTTTCTGGTCTCACTTGGTGACTGTCAACCAAGTTGGCCAGGACTACAACACCCAGGTCTACTTCCATTGAGATGGGAGGGATGAGTGAAATGTGGGTTCACCTGGGACAGTGGTGTGGCTGAGCCTTTTCTTCACATGGCGGTGCCAGGTCTGTCACCATACTGTCTCTACATGTCGCTCTGTCAGCTTAGTTGGGCTTCTTCCATGCTGGCTCATGGGCTTCCAAACATGAGCGAGAATAACCTGGCGGCTTTTAATCCTTTTAGTCTAACTATCTTGCTTATGCTAACACATGATGTAGTAACTACAAAGATATTTCTTCATCTGAGTGTATATACTACACTCTGATGTCTAGAAGGAGTAATACAGTTTAGTGTCAAGATCTCGGACCTTTTAGTCAGGAAAAACGGTTGCGCTCTATTATGATACTATGAGAATATAGCTGGGCAACCTTAAATGTCACTTGGTACTGTCAACACATTTCCTACTCTACAAAACAGCGATCTTAATCCTGTCTCAGAATCCTGTGAATCTGAAATGAATATGCAAAGTCTGGTATGCTAAATAGTTTGATTGATGAAGTTCATACATACACATACGGAAAAAATATTGCTGCATTAGTGTTTTATACTTCTTGTTAGAATCTCCCTCAGTTAATAACTGATTGGTGTACTGGTCTTTATGGAATAATGTATATATTAAGATTGGAAGTGGAAGATTAAGTGGGAGATTGACAAAGGTAAAGTCTTGAATATGTCAAAAGCAGAGAAAGGAAACATATTTCATTTGAAAACAACTTTATTCTTAGTTTATTAGTTTGTCTTTATTTTCATTGGTGCCTATTATATCTTCGTCGTTATAGTGGGCCAGCACTGGCCAACAGAGCTTTGTACGGTGATGGGCATGCTCTATTTTTTTTTAAAGATTTATTTTTATTTATACATACAAGCTGGGGTACAGGCCAGAGGCGTGGGGCAGCCAGAGGGCTCACCAGAGACAGAGCGGGTAGCAGAACAGGCAGATCAGAAATACACTGCTGAGGGGAGCAGCGGGTGAGGCAGGAGAGGTCTGCCACACCATGTAGGATTCTCCCCTGCCAGTCATCGAACTCACGTCGCCGCTGCCGACAGCTCCACAGCGCAGCACTTAACCGCTGCGCCACCGAGGAGGCCCGGCATGCTCTATTTTTATGTCTGTATTATCTAATAGAGCAGTCAGCTGCCGCACGAGCACCTTGAGATGTAGTTCTTGCAACTAAATTTCAATTTCATTTAAATTGATTTAAGCTTAAATTTCAGTGATCCTATATCGCTGGCAGCTACTGTACAAAAGAATACAGTACTAGCCACTCTTATTTCGGTATCCTCCACCTTCTGCTGGTGATAGGTCTTGGTCATCCCTACTCTTGCCTTTGTCCTTGTTTGATTTACAGCACATGCGCGTGCGCGCGCGCACACACACACACACACACACACACACACACACACACACACACACACACAGTTTTAAGACTATTGGAAAATGTTAGCGAGGTCAACTGACCTAATGAAGAGCTGGTAATGACAGCTTTCTCTAGGTTTCTGGAGCTCATGAGTTGGAGTCTGAATTCCCAATCCCCTAATCATAGTTTGAGAAAAAAATAGCACACAATGAGTAAGCAAAGGAGTCATACTAACACTTTGTGTGCCGGTGCCCTTTTAATTTACCAGCCCTTGGGGCCGGCCATTTTCTGTGCCACCGCATGAATGGTGGAAACATTCAATAAAACACACACAACTCCTGAACTACTGGATATTAAAAAAAAACTGTAATCTCTCTCATAAAACACCTTACATTTTCACCAAAACAATGTGTAAAGCTTCTAGACTGAGTACGATCAAAGAAATAGCTCCTAATAGTTCCAGATAAATCCACCGTGGCATGAAAAACCGGAGACTAGATGAACACGTATTAATACGTGACCGGCCACCTGATACTGGTGACAAAAACACGTACTAATACGTGAGCGGACCAGAAAGTGCTAATGAACCTTACATGAGAGTCGGCTTCTTGAACCCAAAGAGTATCTTCCACAACCTGATTTTTAAGTTTTGGCAAAATTCAAAAATTTATCGTCTTCTGGTCAGAAATTTATCTTCAGAAATTTATCTTCTTCTTCTTAATTTTTTGACCTTAGGAAAATTTAGTCCATATGTTTATGATCAGTGTAGACCTCTTTCATTGAAGTGTGTTTGGGAAGAGTTGCTGTGCAGAGATTCCAGAAGCCCTATGAGTCTTGAATGCACCAGTTTTACATAAAATTCCCATTAGGTGAGAGATGATGTAGCAGAAAGGCGAGTGCTGAGGTAATTCCCTTTCTGTAGCTAATCAGCTAATATATTAGTATACTAACATGTTATCCTTGTAGATGTAGTGTGGACTAAAAGGACCTAAAGAACACTTTGCCCTTCCCCGCCAAGGTTACCAATGAGGAAGCTGGGCCTCTCCGGTGGCGCAGCGGTTAAGCGCTGCGCTGTGGAACTGTCTGCAGCCGCGCCGCGAGTTTGACACCCGGCCGGGGAGATTCCCACATGGCGGGACAGACCTCTCCTGCCTCGCCCGCTGCTCCCCTCAGCAGTTTGTTTCCATCGATCTGCCTGTGCTGCTCCCCACTCTGTCTCTGGTGAACCCTTTTGCTGCCCCATGCCTCTGGCCTGTACCCCAGCTTGTATGCATAAATACATCAATCTTAAAAAAAAGGGCCTCTTCGGTGGCGCATTGGTTAAGCTCTGTGCTGTGGAGCTGTCGGCAGCGGACGCGAGTTCGACACCCGGCCAGGGAGAATCCCACATGGCACGGCAGACCTCTCCTGCCTCACCCGCTGCTCCCCTCAGCAGTGTATTTCTGATCTGTCTGTTCTGCTACCCGCTCTGTCTCTGGTGAACCCTCTCGCCGCCCCACGCCTCTGGCCTGCACCCCAGCTTGTATGTATAAATAAAAAATAAATCTTTAAAAAAAAATCTTAAAAAAAAAATGAGGAAGCTGTGGCTCAGAGAGCAAAAGCAGCATGCTCAGGGTCCTCAACCTTGTGTGTGACAGATGTGAATTCGGACACAGGCAACCTGATTGCTGGTCACAGACACTTTTCTACATGACAGTCTTGTTTTCACTCTTTAAATGTCAGTGTGGTGATAGATTAGAAAAGTACTTTCGTGTTCCTCAGAACATACAGAAATGCTTTAAGTTTATACAGATCTTCCTCTAATGGTGCATGACTTAACATTTCAATTAAATGTATACGTATTCAAGTTCCTGTGAAAATTATATTTAATAATAAATAGATACTTAATGAAATAAATTGTTATTGTATTGTAATTCTCATAAAAGAAGGCACTTTTTATACAGAACATATAATAGGCATTCCTCTTGGCAGCCAGCTGTGTTGATCAAAGGTAAATGAAAAGACAAAGAGTTTGCCTAATCACTTTCCAGAAGAGAAGCGGAGCCTTATTCTATATGATTTGTTAACACAGAGGCTTATAGGGTGATATGATGTAATCCCAGGGATGAATTGTGTTTCAGTCCACACCTAATGCCACGAGATCTGATGGCTTTTTTCGGTTTTTGTTCTGGGGATTTTAGAGGAGAAGTGTCACTTAAACTCTTAAGTGCTATCACTTTGTCTGGGGAATGTCTGTCTGAAGGAATCTTGCTGTCTCTAAATTCTGGTCTGTTGCTGTCATCAATTCAGTAGCATTATAGCTTTCCTGTAAAATTTATAAGTCAGCAAAAGACTGATGCTGGGGAAAAAAAAAAGTCCCTTGTGTTATCTGTTATTTGTCTGTTTCAGAGATATTCGCGTGTGAGACTTCTTGTTCAGTAACAATTCAAACTAAAATTCATGCCTTCCTAGATGGAGTAAAAGAACTGAGGGCTTGGGGAATAGGGATACTTGGTTTGCTTGTCTGCTGCCTCTGTGTTTGACTCACCAAGTATGATTCTGGGCGTCAGGAGGTCTTGGTTCCAGGCCATAGTCTTCTCCCACTTGCTCTGTGAGTCTCAACGGCCATTTTACCTCCTGTGCTCATTCTCCTTTCCGAATTGCTCAGGAGGAGGATGCCATTCCAAAAAATTTAAAGTGCTATTAAAAGGTACCAGTTGAGGACCTTCCCAGTGCGCAGCGGTTAAGCGCTGCGCTATGGAGCTGTCGGCAGCAGTGATGGGAGTTTGACGCCGGGCTAGGGAGATTCCCACGTGGCGCGGCAGACCTCTCCTGCCTCGCCCGCTGCTCCCCTCAGCAGTGTATTTCTGATCTGCCTGTTCTGCTCCCCGCTCTGACTCTGGTGAGCCCTCTTGCCACCCCATCCATGCCTCTGGCCTGTTCCCCAGCTTGTATGCATAAATAAATAAATCTTAAAAAAAAAAGTTACCAGTTGATAAACTGGAAATTATAGCATCATTTATTAAAGATCAGACATTGTTACAAGGAAAAGTGTAAAGGTAATCTTATCCAGAAAGCTTAGTTGTTGAATATTAAAACATGAGGTTTCTAAAATATTCATACTACAAAAATAGAAAGAACCAGACATGCTACAGATAAAATTTCTTTAGAAAGGTTCATAAAGAACAGATGGAATAGCAAAGGCTACTGTGAGGGGAAAAAAGTCTCAAAATATTAAAGTCAGGCACATTCCCTTAAGTTTACATTAAAAATGATGTTCTGTTTAAGGAAGTAAGAAAAGATCTGTATAACAGAAATACTATGAATATATAAAATCTAAGCTATTATGGCTATATTGTTAACATTTCTCTGATTACGAGATGTAAAAACAGCATTATGAGTACACTGTTCTATTAAGAATTCTGATTATGAAATGTAAAAAAATGTACTGTTCTTAACTAATATTAACAGTAGAATCAAACACACAGATCATATATATAATTTTATGGCTGTAATAAATCATGCTTTTAAAGATGATCAATTCCTGGATTATTTCAGTGTTTTAAATCATTCACCATAGATGGGCCATAGGTGGCCATCTTTACTTCGTGTCGTTTTGTTTATGCGTCTTGCTAGATGTTCACTTTTTGGCCCCCCAAATACTGGAGAATGGCTTTTTCATCTCTGGTATTTTTATTACCCTGATTGAATTTGTTAGAACTTCACCTCTAAGCAGGCGAATAAGGACTTCAATAATGTCAAATAAAATAGCGGGCGTGTGTAAGTGGCCTTGTGATGTACTATTATTGTTTCATAGTCACATTTAATGATAATTTTTCTTTGGGGAACCTCGCATTGTGTGCTTTCTGTAGTGCTGCATGTGATTTACTGACAGCAGCTTTCTTTTTTAGTGATTACAGATTTAAAGGATTACTGAACCCTACAGATTTTAAAACAGCACAATAGCCAGGAGGCTTTTATTTTCAACTCCTGTTTGTTTCCTAAGTCATACACTAATGTAATGTTTGGAAAATGACCTAAATATCCCATTACTTAAACCAGAGAAATCTAGAATATGAATTAGGACACGTGGGCAAATTGCTCACGCTTCCTGGCAATGAGTTCTACACAAATGCATCTACAAATAAAGTTCATTAAAGGTGGAAGTTCAGAGTGCACGCCTGGTTAGGCAGTAAATCTTGTTTTTCTGCATGCATAGTATGACCCTACAGGCGTTAAAACGAAAACGGTGCCAAGCGTCGGCGGCCTTCACGACCACCGCCCCACCCCTGTCGCTATCGTCATAGCTGATCCCTCTTTCTGACCTCTGTGACCTGTAGGCTCCCAATCCGGGTTCAAGTATTTTAAGAATTGTCTTTAAAAATTCTTAGTTCTTTTGTTGGCACCCCAGGAGTGAGATGATGGCCATTCCAGAAAAAGGTGGCTGCTTCTCTTCCTTCCAAATTAGTGGGTGCTGATGGAGAAACAACCTCTGCTAGTTGAATGTCAGCAGTTGCAACTGAGCCTTCGTTTAGCATTTCGCTTATCTCCATTAATTAATTTCTGTATCGCTGAAAGAGGAAATTTCAAACTTTTATCCCCCCTTCAAACTGCTGCCCCTGCTTGCTTCCCTCAGTCTGTTAGAGAAGAAACGAAATGATTAAGCTTACACCACACACACACACACACACACACACACACACACACACACACACACCCCACTAAAACCCCTAAATCGAAAGCTTCCTCCTAGTGTTCCCATAATTTGTCTTCACTCTGTTTTTCTTCCCTTTCTTTTTTTGCCTCAAGCTTTTCTAGAATCGCTCTTACTAGATTCTTGATCAAGGCCCATTTCGTTCCCCCAAACTTTGTTCTGGTTGTCACTTTCTATCTAAGATAGTTAAAAAAATATACCTCACGTCCTTTCGCTTCTTTCCTGAGTCAGTAATAAAAAGACTGTCCTTGTCTTACAAAATATTCCTCATCACTGCCAACCTGCTCTTAAAAACTGTCTCCCTCTGCCTGTCAGTGATCGCTCCTCGCTTCATCACCATTTCTGGCTCTGTCCCCTCTCTGCAGCTGCAGGCACATTGCTCAGGACTTCACCGTTAGTATGAACTGAAATCTTGAAAAACCTCTCTTCTCATTAACGGATATGTCCATTAGTCCAGCAGATTCTGACAGTGCTATTTCCAGGAGACCATTTATACCCACTCCTTCTAGGTCTACTCCTACGCCCAATATAGTAGTTCAAAGTGTGTAGAGGATGATAGGGCATTGAAAAGATTAGATTATGAAGGCCTGAAAACATTTTTAAGGAGAAAATAGAGTAAAAGCTCATCTCCAATTTTCAGAAAATGGGTAATGCTGCAACCTTACAAGCTACTCTAAACATAGAGTGTTTTTCCAGGGCTTAGAATTGAGATAATTGTCTTTGGGTTTTGAGCAACTAGAGCCTTAGGATTATTTAGTGGATTTTTTTTCTTAAGTAACACTTTCCTGTCTCTTTCATTGTCATTTTCTGATGGTAGATATGACTTCAAGTTGTATACCCTCTTGATCCTTTTTCTGGGTTTTTCTTCCTCTTCTAACAAAGACACTGTTGATGGCCACGTGTGGTGGTTGTAAGGCACGCTCACTCTTGCTTTCGAAGTGAGCTAGTTTCTACGTGAAAGTTGTCATTGTCTAGTGAACGTTTCCTACCCAAAAAGGATAAATGTGGCCTGAGCTGGCATCTCACCCTTAGAAGACAGACCTAGGGTGTCAGTCATGTTCTATTAGAGAAATTACGGACAGGCAAGACCACCTACCAAGAATTCTGTTGGTGACAGTTATTATTTGTCACTTTTTGATATGCTTTCCCTACTGGGGGGGAAGCTGAAAGTCTCTTTATGTTCTTAGGCTCCTTTAAACTGGAGTGATTTAGTGAGGTGACCTCCTTAGCAACATTTGTGTGACTGCTGCAATAATACAGCCACAGGTGCTTTGGCACAGGGGGATAATAATTTGAATACATAGTCCCAAAGGATGAAGTAATTGAATATAGAACTACTGTATTTTATTTAAAAAATTACATTTTAAAATGTAATTTTAAACACTGTTGTAAGAGTACAGGTTCACACCTCTTTATGTGCTCACACCACACCCCCACAAGCACCAGGAATCCTCCACCACAGTCTACTCACCCCATCCCCCTTTCCCTCTCCCCCCATCCTCTTCTCATTTGGATAACCTCAGTAGAAGCACTTGTATGTGATAATATTGATCTAATTTCCAAAATACACTGGTGTATTTTAAATAGGCAGTATCAGAGACTAGCTATGTTTTCTGCCAGGTGCATCTGTGGGAGGAAAATAATACTGTGTCAGTCGGGAAATACTGGTATTGAGTCATGTACTGAAATCCAATTAGTAGAGCTGCTTTTAAAGTGATAATCGTTTCACATTTTCTAATCTTGTGGAGAAAAGCTACACCCGTCACAATTATCTTTTGAAAAGTTATGGTCTCATTTGAAATTCAAAGTGATTTTCACTTGGCCAAATGAAAGTGAACCGATTGTAACATTTTGGTAAAACTTGAACAGAAGAAAACATCTGACTGTGTAATACATGTGAAATATATGCAATACAATTGTGTGAAAATATAGAGACGATTCATTTACCCAGCAGCAAAAGAAGAGGCATTCATGCACTGGCACTTCTAGGTCACTCACGCTTAACCTTTGTGTTGCCAACCTTATTATTTGCTAGCACTGTGAGTTAACTTTTTGTACTGTACGCTATGCATTTCTAGCCATCTCACGTGCAGGCTATTGCACTGTGTTTGACCTTTTCCTGACTGCCCGTGTTCCACATTTTGAGGGAACTTGCATTGCTCTGCAGTTCTCGGGCTCAGCATGTGCCTGTACCCATCACCTTTCCTGATGTCACCCTGTCAATTGTCACTTCATTGCCGTCAGAGTAACTGCCTCTAAATTTCTAGTCCCACCTCAGACTTTCATTCCATTTGATATAATCTTTTTCTAGTCATGTAAGTCAAAGATGTCTAATTATAAAATACATATTCACAGTATGTAGAATAGTGGTCAAAATAGAAATAGGAACGAGTAATGGTTTTATGACTAATGTGGTCTAATATCCTTTGATTTTTTTTTTTTTTTGCTGTGCACATAAAACACTTACAAATAAACAATTGACTAGATCTTTGAATGAGGTTTGGCAGAACACAGGTACATGAGACTGATGCTTTGACCTGGGTGTGGTTACCAGGAAGATGGGGTGGTCTGCGGAGTGGTTAGACCCAAACCCAAAAACCTTGAGTTCTGTCCATGTATCTCTGGCCCTCAAGGGAAGTCAGAAGTGCACAGAGACACAAGCAGTCAGTGACAGGACGAGTGTTGCATATGTAGTCAGGCAAGATTAGTGAATTGCTTTGCTTTCTTAGGTGGGGCCAGAGATGAACATTCATGAATGCTGGATAATTTTTTTTTTCAATTTGAAAATGCTGTGTAACCTATACTTCTGAGGACCCTTTGGTTTTGAGGGGAAAAAGTAGATTCTTGATCCAGTGCACAAAGAAACAATCTCTTTCCCCTCCATCTTTGAGATACTGAGACATAAAATGTGTGTGGTCAAGGTCCACAGTGTTACGATTTTATACACTTAGGTTATTGTGAAGTGATTCCCGCAGTTAACATATCCATCACCTTACTTAACAAAATCTTATATTTCACAGAAATGAGCTGTACAACTCTAAGAACATAATTCATTTAGAGAGCTATGTTAATGTGTCATTTTTGATAAATGTACAGTAGGGATCAAAAACATAAATGTACATTTCTGCATTTAAAGGCAATATGTAATGATGCTCTTGGCACTTCTGTCTTTGTCTTTGTTTAATATATATGCTTTTCAAGAATCAGATAAGATTCTGGACTTGGGAGGGTCATTAGACATCTTCCGTGCTTGTTCCAGGGACTCTCTCCTGTCAGATACCATGCAGACATGCGCACGCGCTCTCTCGCTCGCTCTCTCGCTCGCTCTCTTGCTCTCACTCTCGTTCTCGCTCTCACTCTCATTCTCGCTCTCTCGCCCTCTCTCTCGCTCTATCGCTCTCTCGCTCGCTCTCTCTCTCACACACACACACACACACAAGCACGCACATGTGTAGACATCACACAAGCACACCACACAGACTCACAAATGCACACACCCCATACATTCACAGACACAAATACACATACAGAAGCATTCTCTCAATACACATGCTCAAACACAAAACACAGTAAAAATGCACACCTCACACACTGAAATGTGCAAATAAAAAACACATTCACACACACACTCCATGTTCTTTCATCAAATGATTTAGGAACTGCTGCAAGCTGTAAAACCATTTGGAGATTCATGATATACATCACTATTGTAAAAATCATGACAACTTCTCTAATAAGAAAAATCTATTGAAATCTTTATTGTAATTTTTACTGAGATAATGGCTTGGCAGAGTTGTGCACAGACACTTCTCACGCGTGACTGAACAGTAGACACTTCTACTAAGTAGAACCTTAAATCTGAGAAGGAACAAATTGTGAAAAATGCTGATCACATCTTAATTGTTAATTTTACATGCAAAGAATTCCACCCAGGGCTGGTTTGTGAGAGTTAATATTAAAAGACCCACAATCAACTGTAAGACTATAGCTACCACGCTGTGCTAGCCCCTGCCCCAAGCTACCTCTTCCCTATAAATCTTTCTCAGAACCTCCTAGTTCTGCACGTGTATCTTTCATGCTTCCAGATTCCTCTTTTTCTTCCTTCTCCTGTGAATCCATCTTTTGATGCTCACCCACACTCACTGTTGGGACAGCTCACCCACTCAGAACTTCATAATCACGCCCATGTCTCCTCTATGTCCACCTCCAGCCCTGTATTCCCACCAAAGTGTCCTTTCAGAATCACCAGGCACCTCTTGGATTTATTACCTTGTGTAGCTTGCTTTTTCTTTAAACTTAGCATGTGTAAAGCCAAATTCATTTTCCTAGCAAAGTATCTCTTCAATCTTCTCTTTCCGGTACCTAAATCCCCCATACTGAATATCTTTCTTGTGTTCATTTTAGTAGTTTGTATGTCTTACTATTTAGAGCTAGCCAGACCTTAATATCGCAGAGTATTTTACTCTTAAAGATTACCCACAGTTGCCTTTCTTCTCCATTTTCCATTCTGATTTTTCATTTATACCCGCCATCGCAAATTTCCATAGTTCTTGTCTCTTCCACCAATCTCTGTCTTGTCTTAATTTCATATAAATTCCAAGATACTCACTCAAGATCATGGTTCATCTCAGTACTTCCCTGCCCAAGAGCCTTTCATGGGTTAATGTTCTCTGACGTTCCTGCCTGTTGGGAAGCCTGCTGACCTGGTCTGATGCTGTCAGTCTGAAGGCGCCCGTCCATCTATACGGGTTCTGCATTTCAGCGGATACGAAGCTGTCAGCAGGCCCACTGGTCTCTCTGCTGATGGAGCCTGAGCTCTCAACAGGAATGCTGCTGAGGGGCGCGTGTGGTAAACCCTGACACCTGGACTTGATTCCAGGAGGAGATTGCATCCGAACAGCTTCGTCAGATGTCCTGTCATCGTAGTTTTTGAGCAGTGAAAAATGGGGAAATGAATGCAGTGTGGTTTATTCTCTCTCCTTCATAGTCAGCTCCTCAAATACAGAAAACATTCTGAAGGAGAGGCTACTAGTGACTGAGTTCCTTGCAACCCAGCAAAGGCCAGTTAGAGCCAAAGGGAAAGTAAAGGGCAGGGTATGTTAAATTTACTTTCTCTTTTGGAAAAGCCTGAAAAGACAGGGTCTATTGGAGTGACAGAAAAATGGCGAGATTCAAAATCATGGACCTAGTCACCCTGCGTGTTCTTTCCAAGGCCTCTTTTCCAAATGGCTTTCTAGTCATCCCGTCGTGTTAGCGGGCTGCATCTCGAGTTCAGCGTTGGTTCTTACATTGTCATGTCTAAATCGGAGCGAAGCATAAACTGCCTGAACTTTGCTGAGGGGAGGAGAGCTGCCTGAGGGGGCTGTTACCCCTCCCAGCTTATTGAGGGTCTCTGATGAGGCTGGGTCCCTCCCCTGTCTGAGGGGAGATGGTGCCTCCTTCCAGAACCTCTTCAATTGGACTGGTCATGACAGGATGTTCTGAAGCATTTTCTCAGATACATAAGTGGCTTTGCATGCTAATTGAAGCAAATAACAAACAATGGAAGACTGAGCAAAAACCTGGTGTGAATAAATGGAAAGGAACCATTGACCTTTCAGTATGTGAGACAAGCGTAGAAAACTAGCAGGAGCTCTGAAATTCAAGAGAATCTTAGAGAGACTGCTCAAAATAGGCCAGGTAGTCCTGCCAGTCCTTCTGAGATGTAAGAGATGATTATATACTGTCAACCCCCTAGATTTGGGGGTTTCGTTCTGTTCTGGCAAGATGATTAATTTCCCTTTATGCTGATGGTTTTCTCATGTAAAGAAGTTATCTCAGTGTATATATTTTGATGTTTTATACGAGGATATTTTGAAACAATGTCAAAAAGTGCTTGATAAAAAGCAGATTTCTTCTTTACATACTGGAGAAGGCGGAAAAAAGCATAAACATCACTCCCTTGCTGGTACCGATAACAAAAATTGATGGTGGGAGTAAGGAAGAGACCATTTGACTCCATTTTGTGGATTTTCTGCAAAGAAGCACTTTTAAATAAATCACTTGACGGGGATTTGAGCAAAATTGTCAGTTCTAGGCTTCAAGAATTAGGCCAGAGCCCTTGAAGTCACTTACTAGCAGAACTTTGGGTAAAGGCATCCGAGCAGCAGCACTTGAGTCGGCTCGCTCTCTCTCCCCTTTCAGATGTCGTCCCCTTTCTCCCACCCTCATTTCCCTTCAGTTACTGCTGCTTACACAGGCATTCAATAAATACTAGCATTTGCTGCAGTATTTGGGAAGAGAAACAAAACTATTGTGTAAGGATTCCCTCCTACGCCCTGGTACTGAGGCCCTAAACCCTAGCACACATTCCCCCCCACCCCCCAAAAAAAAGAGATAATCACCAGCCCCAAGTTTTCTCCTACTGGGAACTGACACTTAGACCCACACTTTTATTAAATACAGTTGTTCCAAGAAGAATAAAAGTCAACTCCCCTTGGACCACATTAACAATAAAAGTGGGAGGGTTGTGCAACGCTCGTATGTACATTTACAACAAACACAGCAGGTTCATTCACATTACCCTGAAGAGAGAAAAAAGAACCCCAGCCAACCATTTGAATAAGAGGATCTAATTAGAGAACCGGCTTTTCCTTATTGTCTTTTGGCTTAGAGTGGGAGTTTCCCACCTATTAAGGAAGGACTTACTGTCACCCGCACCCACAAAGACAGAAGACTGGACTGTTGTGCACCACCTGGATATCCAATTAGGAGGACAGAAAATTTCCCATAAAAAGTGGTGCATGTGCGAGCCTGGGAGGGGCTGCTCACAGCCCCTGTGCCACAGTGTGAGATTTTCTAGTGTGATAATTGCTTCTATTCTGGGCCTCCAGCTGCAGCTAAGAAGGAAGGGGCTTACACTGGCCTGTATCCGCTTAGATGGTGGATGATACTAAATCCAGTTATGCTCAGCTGCATGCCCCCGCCACCACCCGCCTGCGCTGTTCCCGTCTGTGACCGATTCCTCACAGCCGGGCGAGGGGCACCCATCAAACTCCTTTGTGTGAGGGCGGGGGGTGGGGCGTGGGGGGGGAGAGCGAGTGCGAGGAGGCTGGGGAGCAGGCATAAGAAGAGGGCACAGAGAGCAAAGCGGACCCCAACAGAACAATAGAGAAGAGCACCAGCCGAGGCTGAGCCAGCATTGAATGAGAGGATTTCGAAAGCAGCCTCAATTACAGATGCCTTCGACACCAAGCCTCTGAGCCCTGCCATGCTGGGCTGATCAAAAGTCTCTAGTTATAAACTGACATTTTTGTTGGTCTCAAAATGGATTCCACACAAGTTTTTAGGTTTGTGATTCTCCAACGGCCAGCACTGCCGTGTCAGTGCCCACGCGGCTGGGCTGACGCTCAGGCTCTGGCCCGAGTCGGCCGCGTCAGTTTCTCCTCTCACGTCTGACGTGATCCCCGGCAATGCCGCTGTGCAGCCAGGGCTGAGGACCACAGTGAGTCCCAGGAAAACGTCAGTCCTGGCATGCGGGGTGGTTCTGGCTTTTACTTTTGCAACACCAGAGCTGAAATGCGGGAATGGAGAGCTCGCCTGTCTTCACGTGGTCTCTTCCCTGTGTTTTCTACTTTTGCTCTGCATCTTTTTCAGTTGTATTCAGGTGTCACTGACAAAATTCAAAGGTGTGCAAAGTTTACATTGCAGTGATTTTGGTAAACATGGACACTGAGGAAGATTTCCACCATTTGGTTCATGAACACATCCGTCAACGCACGTCTTGATCCTTTTTTAAAATGGTAACGTTTAAGTTCTTGGCAATTTTCAGTTACGCCGTCAGTATTATCACCCTTACTCCCCATGTGATACTTTAGCAACTCACATCTAATTCATCTTCTAGCTGAAAGTTTGTGCCCTTCTCTACCTTTTGTTGACCGGTCCCACATGGCACCCACCGTGGACACTGCAGCCTCTGCAAAAAAACTATCGGTGACGTCACTGACAGAGATGCTTGTGAAATAAGATGCCTCCGCGGGGCTTTTCAGAGCTTGTTGATGAGTAAATGGCGTGTGTGTCCCGACTACAGGCTAGTGAGAACTCTCAATCTCCATGGAGGTTTTCTGTGTATATACAGTATTTCTTAAACTTCCCTGATCAGAGAAGTATTTTGCAAGGAGAGAGAGTATCTAATGTTTGTGTTTCACAGAGTACACTTTGGAGAATACCTGGTTAGTCTCTGCGACCCCATTCCCAACACCCCTCCTCTCCTGCATTCCTACACCATAGCCTCTGACAAGAGCTAACCTGTTTCAACAGTGTACAGTAGTATAGTCCACAGATGTCAGACCTGAAAATTGGGTGTCATACCACCTCTCATTCTTTTTTTTTCCCCCTCAGGTGGAATAAACTGCAAAAAATAAAGAGAGTGTTCATTTATGTTCAGGGAGATCAAAATTCTGTGTTGCAGTACAGCTGACAGTCTATGGTGACATGTGACTGTGGAGAGAGACCATCATCACTCACTCAGGCGTGCTCTCCGATGGGCTCTTCCCTCTCTTTCCTCAACTCCTCACAACTTCTTTCCCCGTCTTCTTTTTTTTTTTTAAAGATTTATTTATTTATGCATACAAGCTGGGGTACAGGCCAGAGGCGTGGGGCGGCGAGAGGGTTCACCAGAGACAGAGTGGGGATCAGAACAGGCAGATCAGAAATACACTGCTGAGGGGAGCAGCGGGCGAGGCAGGAGAGGTCTGCCGCACCATGTGGGATTCTCCCCGGCCAGGCTTCGAACTCACGTCGCCGTTGCCGACAGCTCCATAGCGCAGCGCTTAACCGCTGCGCCACCGGGAAGGCCCAAAGAGCGAATAACTTCTACCTTTTTTTTAAGATTTCTTTATTTATGCATAAAGATTGGGGTAGGTACAGGCCAGAGGTGTGGGGCCGTGAGAGGGTTCATCAGAGACAGAGTGGGCAGCAGAACAGGCAGAGCAACAGAAATACACTGCTGAGGGGAGCAGCGGGTGAGGCAGGAGAGGTCTTGCGTGCCATGTGGGAATCTTCCCGGCTGGGCATCAAACTCGCGACGCCGCTGCCCACAGCTCCACAGCGCAGCGCCTACCCGCTGCACCACCAGGAAGGCCCCCTGTCTTCTTTGATCATTTTCCTGTACTCTTCTTGTTTTTCTCTTACAGTAGTGATTCCATCCATTCTCTTCTGCATTGAAATGTTGATGATTTAGTTCTACTTTATCCTCCAAGAAGTTATATGGGCCAAATACTTGCCTACTTACTTATTATCAAAGTCTAATCTCCACCCATCACCATACAAGCAACACCCTTATCTTGAAATATCCCCCACCCCCTTGCTTTCTGGCAGCCATTATTTTGTTCTTGTTTGCATGAAGAAACTTAGGAAATTTAGTGCTGTGTGATTGCATTTTAGTTAATTAACAGAATTTGGGGAGGTTATATTAATGCAGAACAAATATGTAAAAGTAATGACATCATAATTCTGAGCAGATCTTTTTCAAGTTAAAGAGTAAGGAGATAATAAAAAACAGTAGAGTTTAAAATGCCTATGTCGACATTTTCCTTGGACAATATTTAGGGGTTTCTTTGAGATTACAGATACTTTTCCAACTACCAAGGCCAATAAGATAGCCTCTGGAGGCCCCCGAAACGGTTAAGTTTTATTACCCTTCAGGGTCTTTTCATCCTTTCATCTTCGCAAGGTGAATAAATTGTTTGCTCCATTGCATTCAATCTGTAGATATTTCCTCTAGAGACTCAAATCTTCTTTTGCTCTTTGTGGCCATATTTTAAAAATCCTATGATATTTTCCAGAAGAGTAGGCTTTGAATATAGCCTCAATGGACTCAAATGTTAGGAATCTAAATGAAAATATGAAAAGTCATGATCTTTGCTTATCTCATTGTTGAATTGTTGTTTGGGAGAATATTTTCTTAAAATAAGTCCTTGAATTTATAAAGCCCTTTCTATTCTAAAAGCAAATTTAGATCAATCATCTCATGAGAATCCTTCCTTATGGTCAGAACTTAACTCTTCAGGCAGCCATTTTTTTTTTTTTTAACAAAGAAAATGTTATGTTTTTAGGAGGTTACCTCCACATATGCAAGGGTGATTAGAAAATCACAACCAGAATTCATGTCTTGAACACCAATTTTTTTGTATTCAGAGAGATAGTCACCCTTATAGCAGCCTAAGGCACATAATGCAAAACAAGTAGGAATAATAAAAGGAAGGGGAAAGCATCCTACCATAGGCACAAGGTGAATACTTTTCGGAAATGGAAATAGATAATCTTGATTTAGAAGTCAAAGGAAATATCTTCAGATAAGGATACTGTTCAGGGGTACTCTCACAAACCACTTTCTTTAGATCGTTCCCACTTTCCTTTTTTTTTTCTTTTTTTCCCCAAAGATTTATTTATTTATGCATACAAGCTGGGGTACAGGCCAGAGTGGGGAGGCGGCGAGAGGGTTCACCAGAGACAGAGTGGGGAGCAGAACAGGCAGACTGGTGGAAATACACTGCTGAGGGGAGCAGCGGGCGAGGCAGGAGAGGTCTGACGCCCCACGTGGGAATCTCCCTAGCTGGGCTTCAAACTCGCATTGCAGCTGCCCATGGCGCCACAGAGCAGCGCTTAACCTCTGTACCACCAGGGAGGCCCTTGCTTTCCTTTTCCTGTCTTGTGACCACCTTCCCATCTCCCCCCACCCCGCCCCCCGCTTCTTTCCTCCTTTTTTAAGGTTTATGATGTAAAGTTGGTCAACACAGAAAATTTAAAATTGCTGTATAGACTGAGAATTAATACTACTGATATTTTAAGATAAAGAATAATATCAGAATGTTTTTAACTTAACAGTAATTTGCTCAAAAAAGGAATTAGGAAAGAGTCCCCACTCCCCATTATATGTAATGAACCACAATGTCAGCCATAAGTTCTTTAAACTTTGGCTATTATCAGAAATTGACTTGTACTTAACAGTTTTCCTGGGTAGCTAATCCTGTCTTCTACTTTTATCCTCTCAGTTGAAAGGAAAGTAAGTTCAGGGGCAAGTAAGATAAGTAGAAAACAGCAATTCACTCTCATTGACCATTGCATGTTGTATGACCTTAGTGTTTGATTATTGTATGACCTTAGTGTTTGATTATTCTTCATAACTGATTTAATCAGAGTTATATACTCACAAGGTATTAAGCATTTTAAAATTATGAGAATTCCAGGAAATTTATTCCTCTCCATTCTGGCCCATTAATGTTATTAATTAGAGAGGCTTTATTAACTCACAGAAGCACATTTTCATGATATCCTAAAATCATTGGATTAATTAGGTTAGAAAATGTATTTCTACAGATAGAATTGCTTTGCTACTGTTGGTGTGTCTGATACTAACTTCAGTGTTGAAAGAGGCTAGGGTGTTTCACTTGCCTGAATTCAGCTTAGATGTAATACAGGAAGGAGCAGAATATTTGGCAAGTACAATTTCTGGAATAACTGTTTGACTCCTCTCAGCAGAAATTGGTGATTTTTTATTTACTGACCACAGCTGGATGATTCTATTTATCATATGGAGGGTGAGGATTTTGAGTGCACAAGGTAGACACACATTTGTGTTTAAAGAGAAACCTGTGTGTCAGGATATAAAGATTCACAGACTTAAAGAACCTCATGCTTGGGATGTTTAAAGGCCCCTACTTCAACCTGCTATTTTTTGCTTAAATCAACTCAAATTCCAATAGCTACCATCTGCTGGACTCTGTGATCAGTGCTTTAGACACATGCTCACATTTAATCTTCCTATCAGGTCTGGCTGTTGAGAAAGGAACTGTAGCTCAAGGAAGTTAAACAATTTCCCCAAAGACGCACAGCTAGCTAGTTTGTGGCGGACTCAAGTTGTGAACTACTTGTATTGCTCCATCAGTGATACTCTTGCATGGTCGCTAGATTGAGTGAGTCTGCAGCACAATTTCCATAGAAGAATCAGAGAAGACTATGCTTTTTGCTCAACTGAATCCCTGACTGTAGCTGGGAGCAGTTTCTCTCACAGTACTGCAGACTGGCAAGCCCGAGCGCTATAAATATTATTCTTCTACAGACAGATGACACCGGTGATGCCAAGACTTAGATTTGTGAATCCAAATCCATTTTTTCTAATCTACCACTAACCAGGGGGAGTGACCCCTACAGAAGATAATGCTGACTGGACAAGGAGAAATATCGAATATTGTTAAGAAAGGAATAACTTGAGACGGCGTATATCGTTCAGGAAAGGAAGAAAAAAATCATAGTTTGGAAACAACCTCAGTTGATCTTGAATAGTTTTTAGTAGTTCATGGTATTCTATTTTCATAGTGCTTAAAGGACTGAATCTTAACGATTAATTGTTCTGAACCTCACTGGAAAATGGAACAAGAAGGTATCTACACACCTGAAAAAGTATTTTCTGAAGTTTGGTGTCTAGCTACAGAAATGTATTATTAGACTACAAATCTTGGCTCTTTCCTCTTTAATATTTATTGAGTGAGCATTTACTAAATTCTGGAAACTTCTCTAGAAATCATACATCCCTTATCTCACTGGGCCCTTGTAATAGCCCTATCAGGTTTCTACTGTTTTTTAAGCCTTATTTTGTAGTGAGGAGTCTGACAGAGAGAAATTAAATACTTTACTCATGAGCCAACGTTCAGACTTGAACAATCAAGTGGGACACTGAAGAGGAAAGCAGAAAGGAGGATGTGAACTTAGAAAGCAGAATCGTTTGCATAAACATTAGCAGTCCCTCCCCTTTGCACAAGCCTGCAGACTCAATTTCAAAACAGAAGTATTAACTAAAGGAAGTAATTTTGGAAAAATTTAACATGAATACAGTCATCCAGGCCTTCCTCCTGAAGGAATGTCTCTTCCATGGAGATTGCGGGGTTTTCCACCTTGTTCTACCGCCAAGTTCCCACCAATAAAATATCTATGACTAATGACAATGCAAGAAGCAAAGAGCAGCTTTATTTTCAGATTCCAGATGGAGTCTATGATGTTGTCAGCTAGAAAATCATTTGACTTACAGCCTCAGTAGACTCAGTACGCATGCTTCTCAGAGACAATATAATATATGTGAATGCTATAGCATAATTTAGGCTTTTAAATATATATCTCGTTTTAAAATTTGGCAGAACTTTTGAGATGGAAAACTTCAGTAAGCCATTTTTTAAATAAATATGATAAAATCATAATGATAAAAGCAAGTACTCTGAGTCAGAGTTGGATTTAAATTCTGATTTAAGCTTTGGACTTGGACTTTTGCTTAAAAACCCATTTCGTATCATAGCTCAGTTGACTTATCTAGAGAAGGGAGGTGATAATCTTTAGGGACCTTTGCAATTAAATGAATTAATACAAGTGAAGCATTTAAAACTTTACTTAGCACACAGGGAGTAATTTAATGAAGTTAGCTCTTATAAATTCCACTTCAATTTCCTTTGGTGATGTGTGGTTACAGGAACATAAATACTTTGACTCAGTCTCGGTCACTCCTCCTTTTTTTTCTTTATTTATGGTGTCTACATTTAAGTCACTCCCATGAACTCGTTTAATACCTATTACATTTAATTATATGTGTGTGTCCATGCTCCCACTTTTTAATGCTTAATATGTTCATTCATGAGAAGGTTCCTTTTGTTGCATAAAGCAATGCCTTCAAGAGGTAGAAAATTTTTTGCCCACAAATACTATATTCAGAATACCAAATTGAGTATTTTCTAATGGCTAGCTTTAATGAATCTTTTCCTAAAACAAATCCTTACCCCATCCTTTCAGTGTTAATTTTTGGGTGTGGGAGGCTTACCAAGCAAACCCTAATGTCAGAATAAATGTCCTGGGAAAACTTACTTAACCATGATTACCCAATCCTATCACATAATTCTATCTACTTTTCAGTCCATCATATATCAGCCTTCAATTAAAGTTGACTGTGATGATATTTATATAATTTTATTTTTTTGTTAATCCCCAATCAATTGCTACGTTAATGATTAGAAAAAGGCAAAGAAGGGACTGCCCCGCATGCATTTCAGTAATGTTTCCTCTGTTTCCTCTATTTCTTTGACAGGAATTACCTAAAATCTGTATATCGTTTTGGATAAGATGATGGTCTTTTTTTTTTTAAAGATTTATTTATTTATGCATACAAGCTGGGATACAGGCTAGAGGTGTGGGGCGGCAAGAGGGTCACCAGAGACAGAGTGGGGAGCAGAACAGGCAGAACAACTGAAACACACTGCTGAGGGGAGCAGCAGGTGAGGCAGGAGAGGTCTGCCGCGCCATGTGGGAATCGCCCTGGCCAGGCATTGAACTCACGTCGCCACTGCCGATAGCTTCACAGCGCAGCTCCCAACCGCTGCGCCACCAGGGAGGCCCAAGATGATGGTATTTTTAACAATGTAATTCTTCCAATCCATCAGCAAGTGATAGTTTTCCATTTTTTATGTCTTTTATTGCTTTTAATAAAGCCTTGTAGTTTTCACTGACAGTGGTTTTGTCTCCTTTATAAATTTATTCTTAGGTACTTAATTCTTTTTGATGGTCTTTAGATTGGAATGTTTTCCTAATTGTTTTTTCTTACTTTATTGTTTGGGTATAGAAACCCAGTCGATTTTTGTATATTGGTTTTTGTAGATTACTACATCACTGATTTATTAATTCGAGTAGTTTTTAGTGGAGTCTTTAGGGTTCTCTATTTATATCATCATGTTACCTGCAAATAGTGATAGTTTTGCTATTTCTTTCCCAATGTGGCTTCTTATATCTTTCACTTGACTTGTTGCTCTAGCTGGGACTTCCAATATTATATTGGATACTAGTAGTGGCGAAAGTAGACATTCTTATCTTGTACCTTATCTTAAAAGAAAAATTTCAATTTTTCACCATTGAGTATGATGTTAGCTATGGTCTTGTCATAGATGACCTTTATTATGTTTAGGTATGTGCCTTCTATTCCATTTTTTGAGCATTTTTATCATAAACAGCTGTTGCAACTTGTCAGTTGACTTCTCTGCAGATATTGATAAGATCATAGGATTTTTTGTTGTTATTGATGTGATGAGTTACTTTAGTCTATTTGCACATGTTGAACCATCCTTGCCTCTCTGGAACAAATCCTACTTGGTCATTATATGTGATCCTTTTAATGTATTGTTCAATTGCATTTGCTAAGATATTGTAGAGGATTTGGCATCTGTGTTCATCATTGGTAGTTTTCCTTTTTTTTTTTTTTTTGATGTCCTTGTCTACTATTAGTATCAGTAATAGTGGCCTCATAAAAATATTTGGAATTTCTTTTTTCACTGTTTTTGGAGGGATAGGTACTAGTTTGGTAGAACTCACTCCAGAAAACATCTGATCCTGGGGTTTGTCTTTTGGTGACTTTGGCCTCAGTTTCCACGCTTGTAATTTATCTGGTCAGGTTTTCTGTTTCTTCTTATTTTAGTCTTGCAAGGTTGTATGCTCCTAAGAATTTGTCCATTTCTTCTAGGCTATTTTACTGGTATAAAAATAGTAGTTTCTTGTATGTGCAGTTTAAAGAATTTGATGACATTCCTATGTAATGTTAATTCAGAAAGTGCCACCAAGAAGTAAAAGAACCGCACACTAAATTTTATGTTTGTGTGTATGTGTTACATAAAAACCTCACCAGAGTGTTTCAGTACATAAAAATTACTTCCTGAAAAACTTTTCTTAGCAGCCTTTCCTTAAGTTTTACTATTCTTAAGATCTCTACATCTTATATATGTATATATGTACAAATATATACATACAAAACCCTTATGGATACCAGGTGGTCCTTAAAGGCATGCTAGACCTCAGGGAATTCTCTTACTAAAAGTGCTTTGAAAGAAAATAATTAAGTTATATTATGATTACTTGTGTTAAGTTTGCAGGAAAAAAATCTATCATGTTCACTACTTTTTGGCACATCCAGAGATGCATTGGTTCTCTAAGAACTTATCACTAGAGCATCTAGGACTTTCACCAAATAGAGATGAAAATTATGTAGGATAAATATACTAAGCCCTGAGAGAGACTTAGAAAATACATTGAGCATTCAGAAAAAAACAAACAGGTTCCTTCCAGCTGTGAAGGTAATTAGGAGCTTCTTCCAAGAAGAAATGGCACTGAGAATAGCTCTTGAAAGTACAACTTGAGGACAAAAACAGAAAAAGATAATTTTCATCAGAGGAACAGTTTACATATGTAATTAGTAAAGAAGCAAGCTGAGAATAAATATCATGCAAGAAACTCTGTTCTTAAATACTCCCCCACGAAGAGCTTACAGGAGATTGAGGGCGATGGGGTTGTGACAGGGGATGGCAGGAAGGAGCCTGGAGTCTTTGGCACAGTCAGTGTGGGCTTCTTAATACAGTGAGTAAAGGTGTATTCTTTTTTTTTTTTTTAAAGATTTATTTATACATACAAGCTGGGGTACAGGCCAGAGGTGTGGGGCGGCGAGAGGGCTCACCAGAGACAGAGTGGGGAGCAGAACAGGCAGATCAGAAATACACTGCTGAGGGGAGCAGCGGGCAAGGCAGGAGAGGTCTGCCGCGCCATGTGGGGATCTCCCCGGCTAGGCATCAAACTTGTATAACCGCTGCTGACAGCTCCACAGCGCAGCGCTCAATTGCTGCGCCATCAGGGAGGCCCAAGGTGTATTCTTGCCACAAATCGCTTCAGGAAAGACAGTTTCAGAGGTACAGAGGTTACTAAACACACTCAGACTGAGTTTGACTACTCCAGTGTTCACTGTCGTTCTTCTTTATTATCAAATATTTGCAAGAATCTTGTGCTTTTTGGGCTTTGAAGTTAGTCAGCTCTACCTCATATTCCTTTATTCAGAAAAAGGGCAAGAATGTTATTTTTATTTGAAAATGTAGCCAATCCAGCAATCCTGAATGAGAAACTGGAAGGAAAGATGAGGGAATGTTTCAGAAAGCTTGTACAATAAGAAAAAAAAAAAGTGAGAATTAAAAAAAAATCTATGAACCTTGAGCAGTGAATTATTCACAATGAACTATTTCCAAATTTTCTCTAAAATCTTGTTCTGCTATGAACAGATTATGCCATGTTTTTGAGAAACTAAAATGATAGTTTACTGGAAGTAATGCACTGCTTCATTGAAGGCCTGACATGGTGCTAACTCTAAGAGCTACTGAATCTGATGAACAAGTCAATATAGAATCTGAAATGGATGTACATCCAGCTTAATTTTTAATCTAGGACCTGAGGAATATTTATGAAACAAAATGTTTCTCAGTATTTGCGGTTTCCTATTGTTTGTATTATGGAAAAATTTTAGGCCTCCCTGGTGGTGCAGCGGTTAAAAGCTGCGCTGTGGAGCTGTCGGCAGTGGCGAGCGAGTTTGTTGCTGGGCCGGGGAGATTCCCACATGGTGCCGCAGACCTCTCCTGCCTCGCCCGCTGCTCCCCTCAGCAGTGTACTTCAGTAGATACCCTTGTTCTGCTCCCTACTCTGTGTCGGGTGAACCCTCTCACCGCCCTGTACTCTGGCCTGTACCCCAGCTTGTATGCATAAATAAATAAATCTTAAAAAAAAAGAAAAAATTTAAAAGCAATGTGGATATTAATAATTCAAGCTAAAAATCTGGATTTCCTGACTGGTACCCATTACTTGCCTTTATTCTTTGAAATTTTACTGGCTTTAAAGGTAGTAAATGTATACATGAAACCATACCTAAAAGGGCAATGGGAACATAAAGCTAGTGGATCCTTGTTCATATTTATCCCACATATTTATGTCTTCCCTGCCCAAGCCCCAGCTTCCATTTACACCTATAGTACTGATCTTCAAAACTCTATTCACACCTAACATTTCTTTGGTTTATATACGCAAGCACAAAGAAACAAGACTTGAAACTTTTCCCCTTTCATGTGCTATTCTTGATCGGTTTGGTCAAGTTAAATGTCAGTGTTACAGAACAGGTAATATGGAAAAGTTGCTAACTTTCACTAAGTGGAATGCAAAGTGTTTCTTCTTTGCTGTAGAGACAGTAATATTCTTTCAACATTTTCCTGAATACAAAGAATAATAGTTGCAAATTATGGGTAGCCAAATCTTCATTTAATCTGTAAATTTGAGTATCTTCTAAGTATTGCTTGAAAGTAATGTCCTATGTATATCAAAGTGCCATAAGTAGCAATGATGCTTCTCTTTGTGGTATCTGAATATGATGGGATAAATTAAATCAGCAGTGGTTTGTGAAATGGACTTTATTATAGACATCTTATTTGCAAGTGATTACATGGAATACAGTACTGTATCATGAGAGTTGTTGGGTTTTGGTAGAGATTATAATGAATAATTTCTTAAAATTGATGCTTACATATTTACAATAAAATCATAATTTTGTTAGTAGTCAATCTGAGTAAAAACATACTTCTTTTGGAGCATTCCTCAAAGGACTTAAGAAGCAAGCGGAAGGTGAAAATGTTTTCAGTAATTGGGATAATTGTTGAACCATCAAAGGCAAACCCATTATCTATTACAACATTTAATCAGTACAAACCCTGACCCAAAACCCATTAAAATGGATTATTTGCCCACTGTAAAACAATTTTGCATTAAAATGACAAGCCTGCATTATTATATATGAATTTCATAATTCATACATTGCATACGTAGATTCTGAAATATGTAGGAGTTCTGGAGTTAGGGAGAAACTATTGAAACAATTCGATGATGAAATAAAATTTAGAGGAGTGGAATTTTCCACAGTAATTTATCA
Organism: Scalopus aquaticus; assembly: GCA_004024925.1. NCBI lineage: Eukaryota > Metazoa > Chordata > Mammalia > Eulipotyphla > Talpidae > Scalopus > Scalopus aquaticus. The sequence continues at coordinate 154,698 of PVIJ01001938.1, forward strand.
ACCTCAAAGTTTATGGAAAGATAAGGCATGTACTTATTTTTTGATCAGAAGAAATTAAGTTATTCCACTATACCCTTTTTGAAGACTAGGAATAATACATGCTAAGATCAAGTTTGGAAGTCAAGGTTTGCAAATTTTTTTGAAATCCAAATTTTTTACTAGTGATTCCAGCAGAGGGCACCATGGATAATTTCTTACCTTGAAAAATCTTTCCTGCCTTTGGTTTGCGTAAGTCATGCAGGGGCTCCCTCTGCTGTCTTTTTTTTGACCAGAGAATGGAAAAATAACACATTGACTCCAAACCTCACAATTTTTGTGCAATTACAAAGATGACTGCATGATGTTCACCTTACAGATATGTTTGGGCCTTTACTGCCCACAGGATTACAAGATAGCAAGCAAGTTGAGTAAGGATCAGTGAAATACTTTCGTAAATAAATTGCTGACAAATGGTGTTTCTTTGAAGATGACTCAGCAGGCAGATAAAAATTTCAAATCCTACTTGCATATTATGTAGTAAGAGGGAAGAATGACACACAGACTGGACTTTGATTACTTGTTCTTAATTAAAACATCAAAATACCTGTAGATATGTCTCTCAGTGTATAAATGTGTGTGCATTTTGTGTTTATATTGCATCATATGTGCACATGCATGCAACTGTTCAGGCACATGTGTTTGTAGATCCATGTACATGGCCATGCCTTTGTGTATTTTACCATATGCATGTGTCGCATGCATGTTATACACATATGTCTATACTCGTGTACATGTGTACATGTGTGTGCACAGACGTATTTATATTAATGTGTGTGTAATGTGTAGGTTGTGTGTGTGTGTGTGTGCGCGCACGCGCGCTTGGTGAAGAGAGGGAGGGAAAGGGGGACACTATTTGAATGCTGAAACACCTTTCAATCCAAGTTAATTTTCAGTATAGCTCTTTAATTTGTATTTTCATTTTAAATGAAGACAGGAAAAGGTTTTGGCATACTCTGTTCACTAATAAAATGAAAATAAATGAGGTTGTGTATTTCTACACATGAAGAAATTATACATATTGAAATAGTTGTCTTGATAATTACTTTCAAATTTAATAGTGAGTGCCAAAAAAGCCTCTTTCTTTGTTATGTATCTTGCAACACTGAATACTATCCAACTTATTTTGAAAGGCAATTAAAATGTTAGTGAAATATCATCAATTTTAATTTCAACTAACTATTCCAATTGTTTACTACCTACATTTGATTTAATGTGATGTATTGATAAACAAAACTTGTGTTGGCCTTTTACCCCAAGTCAAACACAAGCCACTATTACAGACAAAATCATGGAGATTCTTGGAATGTTAAAATCTATCAGTTCCTTTTTAGTAATGAATCTTAATAAAAGGACTATTTGAGTTTAATATCACAGTGATAGAGCTGTTTATACTAATCGGCCCAATGGCTTTTCTAATTGTTAAGAATAAATAACCATAATCTATGGTTTATTAGATAAATGGCTAAATGATGAGGCAGAAAGAAAAACGATTATGCAGTATAATAAGAAACAGATATATTGTCAGATCTGATGGGCTACTCTAAGCTGTACCAGTGGTTGGGACACTGTAGGACAAAACCAATGTTTTAGGGACTTTTCCTAATATTTCCCTGGTGGAGTTTGGAATAGCATGCACTGATGCCTGGTCACGTGAAGCTGCCATCTTGAATATGGGAATTCTGTGCACCACTGACTCTACTATATTTATACATTAGTTCTGGGATCAAAATTTGGGGGGGGGGTGGCAAGGGAAGCTTAGCATTAAAATGTTTTTGTTTCATTTTTACCATCATAATAAAATCTATTGTCCCATATTCAGGGAACATTTCCAAACATTATGAGAACATAATGTGACAAGAAGAGACGCTTACAATTTGGGGAGTTAACATTTTAAATTAGTCCTTTTCTCATGGTTTTTCCCAATTCTAGGGACTGGTTGGAGTGTAGAAGGTCAAATGTTAAACTTTAACAAGTGATGCAACTTGAGGAGTAGCAAAAACAAACTGATATTTTAGAACAGATCTTTACTTGTGGTATATTTCACAGGTGGGATTTTATTCTAACTTGGAATAATTTTAGTTAAGATAAGATGTTACTTATTTTGAAAATTTTTTCAATTCCATACTTAGTTTTGCTCCAAAGCACTGTGGAAATTTTAGATCATTACCACTACTATTTGCATCCCCTTAATTGTTCTTAAATTGACAGGAAAGCTTTGGTTGTAAAACCTGATTATTTAATTCCTATCTTCTGCTCTTACCTACTACTTGTCTCGAAAAGCAAATGATGATGCTACATCGAGGAAGCACAAAGGCCCTGCCAAACTAAGTATTTTAATTCATATTGTGACTGAAATTCTCTTTTATTCAGAAATAGCCTTATGTTTTAATGTCAAGTCAAGAAAGCATTACCATTCCACTCTAATGGTTTTATGTGATTTTATCTTAAAATCTTTGACCAGATATAGTTATCACATAAGTAAGATTTGGCTTGTATGTATGTATGGATTTTTTCTCTACAATTGTTACCATAAAAAAATAACGTGACTCAAATTCACACAACAGCCTTCTTTGCTGTAACTAATCCCTCCAGAGCTGCCTGAGCCGTTCAGGCTGTGCTTCCTGCCTGAACCCGCCTATGTGAAATGAAGGCAGAACAAAAACAAAATAAAAATTCAGCAGAGATCCTTTTCATTATTTTTTAGGAATTCCAAAACTTGTCGTCAAATAATTTGAACTTCAAAGTATTTCCCTGTCTCTCTCTCTCTCTCTCATTGTGTATAAAATCCCATTCATTCATTGTCTCCATAAAAGAGAGCGCATGGCTTTTCAGGGGACTTTTCAAATAACCTCTGCGTATTCCAGCAATGAGAAGACACTATATGTTTATAAAAGTAGAGTAAACCACACTTTGTCCTTGGAAGAAGAGTTACCTACAAAGTTGTGATGACAGAACAGGGAATTTTTTAAAAAGGGAAGTCATGTAATGTTTTAAATATGAAGGTTCTTCTCTGCCCAACCCCTTTTTTTAAAAAAAAAAAAAAGATAAGAGCAGTAAGGACTATAGCTAATTCAAATGGATCAAAGAGGGTTGGTTTAGTTATCTGCTGTAAGGTTTTATTTGAATGTTCTACAAAAAAGACTTGAGGTTAAGTCTTGTTGGTTCTCTGTTTTGCAACTCTAAGCTCTGTGCTATTTATAATATTTTAACAGGGATTAGTGGAATGGAGGTAAGGTGATAAACTTCAACATGTAAATAGTTTTCTGACAAATTTTAGTTAAAATATCACGGACTGTATTTGCACAGATGGAGCACTCCGATAGTGCCTCGTTGGCCAGTAACTTCCAAGTCAGGTCCCTGTTGGGCACATTAGTCCACGGAAACCATTTCACAATAGAAAACCATCTAAACCATGGACCTTTCTGGCCTAACTGCTGCAATGCCCAGTTCTCAGCAAGACCGCGAGTTTCACTACTGAATTTTCAATAAGAAGTTTTAGAAAGTTGGATTTAAAAATGTCTAAAGACGGCATGTTGCTGCCATTTCATGATTCTCGATCCTCTGAAAGACCGTCATCCCTCAGCATGTGATCTGAGGGTGCTGTGTGGCCCCATGGAGACATCACCCCAGAGAGATGGACTCATCTCCCCACTGTAGGTGACTCACAGTTGTAGAACAAACACAAAAACAGAAGATTCTTTTGCACAAAGGAAACTTACTCCACATTCTTTTTCCCCTATTGAGGAAACTCTTCTTTGAAAAAGGTTACTGTGTCATTTTTCCCTTTACTTTTCCATTCCATCCCCATGTAGGTGCTGGCCAAATCAGCTAAATTCTAGTGGAAATGGGTAGTATTTTCCCCTATTTTAGGAAGCAGACCTACTATGTAGAATTCTTCCTGTGGGCAGTTGGCTATTGGTTTTGTTCCCCTTAGAAGAATGTAATCTGTGGGAAGATTCTGTAGAAGAATGCTCTGTGGGAAGACTGAAGTATGGGAATCACTGCAGTTTATGAGCATAACTAGGGCGCCACAATCACACAGGACTTTTCATACTACCCGCAAGCCATCTCTGTCTCTACATATATGTCCTGAGAGAATTTCTAGAATTTCTAGCAACTGTGCTCCATTCCTCTACCAACCCAACCATCTTTATATTTGACCTTGTTTTGCAAATAACTGGGTATAGTTGACAACACATGGACATTTTGACACTATACATGAATAAGCACCAGTGTTTTAGGGACTCGGGAAAGGTAAGAGTATAACATCCTGGAGATACTGGATTGCATTTCAGTTTAGCACACAAAATAGGCCCAATAATATTTGAGTGAATGAATAGGAAAATTGTAAATGGCAGGGCAAGATTAAAAAACAAAAAGCCATCGCTTTTGTTTTGGTTGCTGTGTAGCCAACATGCATGCACAAGAGTAAACCTAATAAAAATAGACATTTTTATTTTTCAAAGTTTTGCAATGAGAAGCATGAGGAGTAAGGGGAGAATTTGAAGTGAATTATTCTATTTTGTGGTGTGCTGCCTTGTGTACGGGGACATATTTTCTCTCTATTCCTAAGAAGTTGCTGTAGAATTCAAATGCGAAAAATGTAGCTATTATGAAAACTGAAAAAAGTACTATTGCCAGTTTTCTCATGGCTCAGTTTGTCAACTAATGCATCAGCTGTGAATTTCTAACTAATAATTTCTTAAAATGAAATGTTAAGAACCTGGAAAATACTTATTTTTTGGATAGAAAAAAATAGAACTAACTCCATGTGGCTTTAGATCAATGCAAGAACTGTTTGATTCTAAGTCTGCTAATCCATCATTGTTCCACTCAGAGTCTTCCTATATAGAGTAAATGGCTATTTATCTTCCTTGATAGCAGCCTCAACATTTAGGGATAGAAAAAAGACACCTAGTTTTTGTGACTTACCTTTTTCTCCTCTGTTACCCATAAACTTTAAAATTTCACTATCAGCCAAGCTGTTTTCAAATATATTCATCTTTTCGAGGCCAAGACTCTGGTTAAGATATCCCCATTTGCACACATGTCCTCACACATGCCCGCACACTTCACACAATACAGATGGACTGTGCCACTGGGTGTTTCTGTGTTCGTCTATTTTTTTCTCTTCGCATATCCAGGTTCACGACACACGGCTCTGCAGGCATGAGCATGAATTCACAGGCATGCGCTGTCGAGACACACCCACACACTTTCCCAATTGTCATCTTCAGCCTTGCAGAGTACTTAGTATTTCCCAATCTTCATGGCCTCAAGCATAAACATACCTTTCCTCCCTGTTTACTGATTGACTCTTCCCCAGATCAGCTCCACCTTGTGACCGTGACCTGTCCTCCTGCCTGTCCGTCTTTGCCAAGGAGATCCCTTTTTGGGGGGGCGCGGGGCGGGGTGGGGGGGCGGATATCATTTCTCAGTGCTGTGGGTAGGACTTGCACAAGGGAAGCTGACACTTTTGAGCAGCGCTCTCCGGGGCCTACAGATGTTCGTCCGCGTGTTTTAAGCTTACGACCTCTCCCACCATATACAAGATTATAATGTTTCATTTCTCAGTAAACGTAAATGAAAACCTACTATTAGAGAAAGAATATCGTTTCCCCTGGGAAAACAAATCAATACCAGTTCTCTAGTTTCAATACTTAAGTAAGTGCATATTTCTCATGCTTTATTCTCAAAGGCATCCCTTTAGACAAATAAGTTTAGATGCTTGCTAAAATTCAACGGGCAGCCGGCGTCTGCAAGAACGTGGACACGTCAAGATTTTCACACAGAGATCATGTGCACATTTTGCCTGTATTAGATTAAATTAATAATCGAGAAATGCGATCGAAAAAAATATATATATACCATTGGCAACCACAGATGTCTATATTACAGATTATGTGGTTGGCGAAAAGTCACTGCATGCAAAGAATGCCCGGCGCCAACTCGCGTTCCCGAACACCATGACAGCATGAATTATCATATATTTACAGCAAAAAGTAAAACTGTTAAATCAAAAGGGATGACTTCAGTTCTTGTAGTCTAAGAAAGATCCGATCTAAGACTTTCACACCACTGACTAAAAATATAACACTCTAACAAGGCCGTGCTGGTCAGCAGGCCTTTATTCGTGGTTGCAGTTAATGGTTCAGTGTCCTGCCTGGTTTTATTTATTTTTGCCACAGGGAAAATATTTCAATATCATTTTCTTTAACACCGGAGTCTCAAAATGAATCAGATACTTCAATTTTATAGGCACTACTGCAAAGAGGGGCAAACTGAGGAAAGGTCCCAGGAATTTCTTTGACAGAGCAGACCCGGCGATGCGTTGCTGGTTGGTGGTACCACACTGTAAAATTCGCCAAGTGGCTTGCAAATGTATACAAATTTGCCCTGTTTTTCCAGGCTGTGCTCACCACTCCTTCCCCTTCCTGCCTGACAATATGTTGCCATGTTATAAAAGCCCTAATGCCCATTTTCAACGATTAGCTGTACATCAGCATTACCACCACAAATCCACAAGTTTCACATCAAGCATTAAATGGGATGAATATTGATCTGCTAAAGAGGATTTATTTATTTCTAGCTCTATCCAAAGATCAACTGCTAGCAGCTTTTGGGGGATCTGTGAAGCTCTCACAGCACAAAGCTACTGCATACATGACACTGGACTTGACATTTCAGTTCTGGAAGAAAACCAAACAGTAAATTCAGTGCAATAATCCTAGATAAATGAGATGATCACTGGAAAAGCTGAGATAGTTAAGTGGTCTATCAGAGAAGTCCAACGGATGGTATTGAACAGTTGCTACATAGAATCCTCACTCATGTCAATATGGTCCAAAGCACCATCATATCAGGTGCCAATATAATCACATTAAAACAAGCTCTACCTCCTGTTTTGATTTCTCTGCCTGTGTATTTTGCTGGATTTGCAAGGGATTGTAAATAATGTACAATGTGACAAAAACTGTAGCCTAAAGGGCATGCACAGTTGTTCTGAATATGTAGATTCTGCAGTGAAATGTAGCACGACATGTGAAATGCCCGTATCGTGTAGGGGTGCAGCCCCGTGCTCTGCCCGGTAGTGTGAGGAAGGTTAAATTGTGGCCTCAGTTTTCTAAGACCAGCCGAGTCCCCTTCCAGTTCCCCAACTTCTAATACTTGTTGTTCCCTGTGTCATTCGAGTGCTGTAGCCGCCTTAACCTCACCACTGAACACGATAATATTTGGATTTTGAACCAGATACATTTTTGGATTTCGCATGAATCTCCACTGTTGCTGGCCTAAGTGTCCTCTAACTTGAACCCGAGGATTTACTGCTACCCATATAGGAATTTAAAAAATGCTTTCCCCTCCCTCCCAGATCTTTGATTATCAGAAAATATGGAGTAATTGTATTTAGTTTATTTCATAGAACTAGGCTAAATCACCATTAAGTTACATTTCTTCTCATCACCAAAAATAGTAGCAAAATAAACTTAGGTCTACACACATGGAAAATACTTTAACGACCTCACACAGATTCAGCAAGCTCGGTGCTATACGTGCAAACAATTTATAATTTAGGTTGATGTAGTAAAAATCTGTACTTATGTGGTACTTAAGCCATTTGTTAATATTAAAGCATGTTACTTTACCTTAAGACAACATTTTAAAGGAAGTACTTCATAAATCCATAAGGGTTGAGGGGAAAAAAACAGAGAAATAGATTTTATTTCACCCTCACATTATGTTTGGCTGTCTGATTGTTTACATTTGTTGTAAGTATTAGTCTTGTCAAACTACCGAGTGCGATACCCTAAATATCTGAAGAAACAGAAAGAAGGGCAAAATCTGCAGGTTTTACAGTTCTAAGATAATAAAAGCAGTATCTCAATTTGTAACTTTACCCTTTTGGAAAAAAAATGGTTCTGTATTAATTGTAATGTTTCTAGAAGATGAAAAGTCATGCTCTGTTGTGGATATTTGAAACTTTGGGTAGCAGATGTCCTTGGAAAAGGTACCACTTAGCTTAATTAGGGTTTGTCTGCCGACCCGAGGCTCTAAACTGTCACGGCCAAGTGATGTTTATCAGCTCTAACCATGTCTTTGGGAGAAGGAGAAACTGGAATTAGCATTGCGCCTTCTCTTCACTCGGATTATGCAGTACATTGTAAATCCTATGAATCATCCAGAAAACAGAGATCATGTACTCTGATTTTAAGCGATATTTTTTAAAATTGCAAATTGTATGGGAGGATAGTTCAGAGTACATTTCTGAGATTTTTCAATTATTCATTTTAGAGATCTTCTAAAGACTGGATAGTCTGTGCTTCCTGTTCCCCTCCCACCCTCACCCCCCCCACCTTACCCCCCACCACCACCACCAAAGGAAAAGAAAGCACTTAGTAATAATCTCATATACTAGTTAATGGTTTTTTTTTTTTCAGGAGATGAATTTTCTGCATTTCTGTACCACAGACCTTTTCGAAAGGAAAATAAGATGTTCCCTTTAATGGAAATTGGGGGAGGGGTTATAACCCAAAATTATGATCCTATATTAAGAATTTTCTCAAACCATTGATCCTGGAACCTGGAAAAGTTTTAAGAGTTTCCAGACATCTCTGAATTCACACACTATGATGGATGCTTTGCACCATTCCCGAATGAGAACAGCTTATTCTTTTGGACCATTTTATTTATTCTCCTCAATGTCTGTTTTTTCCTTCTAAGCATTTATCCTGTGGCATTTTATACATTAAAAATGCTCCCCCCCACCAAGAAAATCAGACTTGAAGAGATTAGGAATGTCCAGTGTCAGCTAACTAGCTGTTTATCGCTGTTATGCCTTAAAGTTCTCTGTAGACTCCTAGTGGACACCCAATCCATGCACTTTATTATTAAACTGGATTAAAAACCTTTTCACCCAGATGTTCTTAAACATGACTCTGACCCAATCTGTCTTGATCATTATGATTTTAAGTAAGAGGAATTCAACCTATAAAAATCAGGAAATATCTTCATAAAATTTTTCAAAAAATACATGTTTAATGAGTCCACATACTTGAGCTACTGAAATCCTTTTGCATGTATCTCACTGGATAAGATCCTAGAAGGGCTGGGCAGGCTGACCAAAGCTCACAGGGTTTGGGGTTGGCTGCTCCTAGGACGTGGGCTGGGGAGGAACAATGCCTCCTTTCTTCTGAAACACTGCATACAGCACAGCACGACGCGCTGGAGTCCACAGCGACGCTTGCGGTGGGAGGAACGTGCAGGACTTGAGATAGGAAGGCAGGCCGCCCTCACTTCCCGCTCTGGGAAAAAAAGGGGAGCAGTCACACCTTCTGCCTTGTATCAGAGGTGTAAGAAAATATCCAGTCTTTCTTGTGGCAGGTAAACCCAGGCCATTTAGCTAAAGTGCTGCTTTTGTCTTGATTGTTTATGCCAGCTAGGAGCGAACTTTCACAAAGGCAAGCTTTCAGGTCATTGTACAGAGAGCTGGACTAGACCTTCGAGTTGAATTACTTAGTTAATCAAATGTCTCCATGTAAAAAGAGTGTGGAAGCACTTTTTTTTTTTTTTTGTGGTGGCTTTTTTCAGCGACAGATCTGTTTAGATCTCTGCTACCGGCTTTTCCAATTTCCTACCGAGAGTAAATTGGCTCTGCTCACATTATTGCTCTTTCTCACGTTTCCGTTGGTCGTCCAGAGAGAAGGGCTCAGTGCGGCAGCAGTGATTTGGAGAATGCCGATCCCTTGATGGAGACAACAGGTTTTGATTTCTTCTCATCTATTGTTCCGGGTGCCTTTTATTGTCTTTATAAACAGACTAGAACAAAGGACCATTGTTCTTAACATGCACTGCATGTGCTGCTAACATAGATGGGGAAATACAACAGGAAGGGCTTTCTTTTCCTGTTACATATTCTACTACTGCCTAACAAAAGTGCTGGCTGCATAAAGGGATGCGTGAACCTCTCTAACAGTAGCTGATTTGTATGCAACAATGACCAGAAGGGTAACTCTTCAGCAAACCTGAATCTCATATATAATGCATAGCAGTTAATAAATCATAGTAAAAATCAGATGGCTTTGAGCCAACGATACCTAACTAGAAATGGAAAGGGGTGGAAAGATTTATGGAGAGACAGAGGCTGTCTGGATTTTGCTTTTAAGATGCTCACCAACTGCAGTAGTTACCTCACACTTTCTAACTAGACTTGTCTTCCAGCCATCTTTTTTTTTTTTTTTTCCTTCCTTCTTTCCCTGAGGGTCTTTTGCAGAAAGTGGAGTACCCATTTACTTCACCACCAGGTGGAGCGTTTTCTACTCCACGTTTAAGGATTTGCACTTCAGAACCAATACACATTTTACTGGGAGAAAAGTTTCCCTTTAAACCTCGAGGCATTTAAATAACAAGATTTTCAGGAAGGGGTTTCCCCTCGATCAATCACATGCAGATGTGTATACCTTGAGACCTCTGCTCAAAAAGGGAACTTTTTTTCCCCTTGTAACTTCACATATCTTGACAGAAGAGCAGGGTTATTTGCGCTTTGTAGTTGCAGAACAAAGTGTTCTTAGATGTTCTCATTGTATCTCACTGCCAATGTTTTACTGGCTATACCATGTGAATCTGAAAATTGCAGAATTTGCAAATTTGTCACATGTCAGGGGAAGAATATTGAAGACAGCATGTGCCATACAGATCTGAGAGAAGCATTCGCTTCAAGTCTGTTTCTGGTTATTAGTAGGTCTTGGCCAATTTCCGGTGCTGACATGGGCTATTGAGATGTGTGGCAAACATGTCACCTCAGAGTTAGAGATATTTGAACCTACTGAATTATGACCCTTTACAAATTCTGAACATTAAAAAAAATGAAGATAAATTGCTAAAGTAGGGGGTGGGGAGTAGAAATTACGAATGCCTCTACTTAGTGGCCTACATAATTTTCTATCCTGTGCAGACTCGTGTTTTTATTTTTATTATACATTGACTGCTGGATGGTGATGAAGCGTGGCAAAGAGAGGACATTCCTGAATATTTGCAAAAAAGACAATGCATTATACTGTCTCTTTACTGGGGCGTATTGAAGGTAAAATGGGTGAAAGATCAGATAGCTACTCAGGATTTTTTTTTTTTTTTTTTGAGCAACACATTAGGCTTATTTGCCTTCAATTATGATAGCCACAAGATGGCAGTCATTCCTTATTAAATGGTTATTCGCCTCTGCCCTGGATGAAGGAGTAGTGCAGTGAATGACTCTAGACCGGAGAAAGGTAGGAAAATGAGAGACAAGGAAATGGCAATGGCGCGAGGAGATAATGGGAATGCCCTCAAGGAGAGCGAAATTCGCTTCCTCTTGCTGTCGTTTGGGTTTCAGATGGCAGAAATTGCAGGTGAAACATCATCTAGAATGGTCCTCTGGCAGGCCAGATGATGAAATGAATACTTTGGGTGATCGGGGCTGTGACCAGGTCTTGATCTAGTAATTAATTGCCCAGCGACTCCAGAACCAGGCTCGTTTCTGCCTCTGGTGATGGCGTTGCTTGAATGCCCGGCCGCTGCGGGCAAGTCAGTCAGAACAGTCACACGTCTGGGACATCAAATATTAATTGAAAACATAGGCACCAGAGACAAAAATACATAATGAAGCGGCCTAATGTTATGCTTGCCCCAGAACACTTTGTGCTTGCGGAACTCAGATGGTCCCTATTTCAAAGTGGTAGTAGTGTGAGAGCTGGAGTGTAGACAGTTAAGCAAATCTGAAAATAGTACAGTTTTTTAATGACTTTCCCACAGATGGTTTCAATTGATAGTCATCTATTTTTGCTAATATTAGCCAACGTGGGTAGGCTATTTAGAAATGGGAGGTTTTGAAGTGCTTTGCCAATAAAATTATTTTTAAAAATTATGTAAATGAGATATAACTGCGTAACTGCCAAAATACAGAGGAAGCAAAAGGTCAGAAGCTTATTCATCTCAAAGACCTGAAAGGCTAAATAGGGTTAAGAACTGAAAAAAAACACCTAAAATTGTTGGTATAGTATACATTTAAAGGAAAGGCATTTTGTTCCTTTTTGTCAAAGTCCATTTAAATGTTGTTTTGTACAATTTCAATTTTTCTTTTTTCTTTTTTTTTTTTTTAAAGATTTATTTTTTATTTATACATACAAGCTGGGGTGCAGGCCAGAGGTGTGGGGCGGCAAGAGGGTTCACCAGAGACAGAGTGGGGAGCAGAACAGGCAGATCAGAAGTACACTGCTGAGGGGAGCAGCGGGCGAGGCAGGAGAGGTCTGCCGCACCATGTGGGATTCTCCCCGGCCGGGCATCGAACTTGCGTCGTCGCTGCCGACAGCTCCACAGCGCAGCGCTTAACCGCTGCGCCACCAGGGAGGCCCTTCAATTTTTCTGGTCCATATTATAATTGTTGTGATAAATTTTCTTGTGAGTACACATGAAAAGTGAAGCATGAACCGAGTTACATGGATACTTGAACCTCATAGTTTATACTAATGATATCTAAATAGTAAATAAAATAACAGGTTTTGGGAAAATGCTTTGTGTTTCCTTTTACTGTATTTTATGATGTAATGTTGGTTTGCAGCACCATATGGTTCTGTGCTACAGGTTCATACCTCTTCAGATGTAAGTTACTGCACCATACATACCCACCACCAAAGCACAGATAACCTTCCACTGGGTTCTCTCCCTGTTTTGATTCCTACCCCCTACAATTTGTTTAGAATTAGTGTCTATTACTTTGTTTTGTTTCTTTGTATTCCACAAATAAGTGAAATCTGCCAGTATTTGTCTTTCGCCTCTGATTTATTTCTGTTAACATCATCCCTTCCAGTTCTATCCACGTTGTCACACATGATAGTACTCCATAGTTTGTGTATGTATGTGTATGTATGTATGTGTATGTGTATGTATGTGTATACACACACGCACACACCTATATATATATACCTCACATCATCTTTATCCACTCATCTTTTGGGAATTTAGGTTGTATACATAATTTGGCTGTTGTAAATGGTGCAGCAATGACCACAGGTGTGAAGATGTCCTTCTGAATTAGTGTTTTTGCATTCTTCTGGGAGTTAACTGGGGGTGAATTGCTGGGTCGTATAGATCATCTGGTAGATCTACTTTGAATATTTCCAGAAATTTCTGTACCGTTTCCTATAGTGGCTGGACCAGTCTACATTATTACCACAGTATAGGAAGGATTCCTTTTTTCCTTCACCAATACTTTTGTTTCTAGTCTTTCTGATAAGTGTCATTCTCAGAGGTGTGAGCTGCTATCTCATTGTAGTTTTGATTTGCATTTCCGTGATGGTAAAGGATGATGAGCATTTTTTCCATGTACTTGTTGGTCACCTGTATGTCTTCTTTGGGGAAGTGTCTCTAGTTCTTCAGTCCATTTCTTGATTAGGCCATTTGTTTTCTTCTTGTTGAATTGTATGAACTCTTTGTAGGAGTTCTTTCTAGCCCCTGGTTAGAGTGTGTCTGCAGCTATTTCTCTCAAGCAGTTGGGTGTTTTATCATTTAATGATGATAGTTTCTTTGTGCAGAAACAATGTATTTTGACCTAGTCCCATTTGTTTATCTTTTGCTTTTGTTTCCCTTACTGTTGGAGTTGAGACCCCAAAGACATCTCTGGAGCCAATCACATGGACTGTTTGTTTTTTTTTTTTAAGATTTATTTATACATACAAGCTGGGGTACAGGCCAGAGGCGTGGGGCGGTGAGAGGATTCACCAGAGACAGAGTGGGGAGCAGAACAGGCAGATCAGAAATACACTGCTGAGGGGAGCAGCGGGCGAGGCAGGAGAGGTCTGCCGCACCATGTGGGATTCTCCCTGGCTGGGCGTCGAACTCGCATCGCTGCTGCCGCCAGCTGCACAGCGCAGCGCTCAACCGCTGCGCCACCAGGGAGGCCCTCATGGACTGTTTTGTCTGTGTTTTCTTTCGTGTGTTTTATGGTTTCAGTCTTAGCATCCATGCCTTTAATGCATTTTGAGTTAATTTTTGTGTACAGTGTAATATACTTTTGTCGGTGGATGTCCAGTTTTTCCAGTACCATTTGTTGAAGACTTTCCTTTCTCCATTGTATACTTTTGGCTTATCAATGAACGGTCCATGTAAGTTGTGTGTTTACTTCTGGGCTTTCAATTTTATTTCATTGATCTGTGCCTAGTTATAGTCCAGTACCATACTGTTTTGTATTACTGTAGCTTTGTAGTATAGTCTGAAGTCTGAGGTTGTGATGCCTCCATTCTGCTCCATTGTCAGTATTACTTTGACTATTTAGTACCTTTTGTGATTCCATATAAATTTCATTGTTCTGATGGTTTTAAGAATGCCATGAGAGGGCCTCCCTGGTGGCGCAGCAGTTAAGCACTGCTCTATGGTGCTGTCGGCAGCAGCGACACGAGTTCGACGCCCAGCCAAGGAGATTCCCACATGGCGCGGCAGACCTCTCCTGCCTCTCCCGCTGCTACCCACAGCATTGTATTTCCATGATCTGCCTGTTCTGCTCCCTGCTCTGTCTCTGGTGACCCCTCTCACTGCCCCATACCTCTGGCCTGTACCCCAGCTTGTATGCATAAATAAAAAAAAATCTTTAAAAAAAATGCCATGAGAACTTTAATACAGATTATACTGAATTTATATATTGTTTTGGCCATTTTAACAATATTCTAGGATTATGGGTGGTGGGGTTGGGGTGGTATCCATACATCTCAGGACATGTGAACCTGTTCCCCTAATTCATATAAAGTGTTGTATGCTAACGCTACTGCAATACAAAGGAAAAACAATGTTTATTCCTACATTTCACGAGCAAGGAATATATCTCCATTTCTTTATGTCACCTATTTCTTTTTTCTTTTTTTTTTTTTTTTTTTTAGATTTATTTGTATTTATGTATACAAGCTGGGGTACTGACCAGAGGTGTGGGGCCTGCGAGAGGGTTCACCAGAGACAGAGTGGGGAGCAAAACAGGCAGATCAAAGGAAATACACTGCTGAGGGGAGCAGTGGGTGAGGCAGGAGAGGTCTGCCACGCCACGTGGGATTCTCCCCGGGAGGGCATCAGACTCGCGCTACAGCCCCCGCCAGCTCCACAGCGCTGCGCTAACCCATTGCACCACCAGAGAGGCCCATAATGTTGGATAGTTTTATTGCTCAGATCTTTTACTGCCTTTGTTAAGGTTCTTAGGTATTTAATGACAGATGGGTTTTCTTGATTTTTTCTAGTTCATTGTTTCCATATATGAACACAACTGATTTTTGTATATTGATTTTACAGCCTAACATTACAATGAATGAGTTGCTGTTTCTAATAGCTTTGGGAGGCGTCATTGCAGTTTTTTGCATACATGATGTCATTTGCAAATAGTGATAGTTGTATTTTCCAATTTGTATTTATTTCATCTATTGCTTGTGTTTAATTGCTCTATATAGGACTTCTAATACTATATTGAATAGCATTGGTGAAAGTGGGTTTCCTTGTCTTGTACCTGATGTAGAGGAAAAATTTTCAGTTTTTCACCGTTGAGTATGATGTTAGCTGTGGGTTACACATGACCTTTATCATGTTGAGGTATGTTTCTTCTATCTCCATTTTTAGGGAGTGTTTTTCATCATAAACGAGTGCTGAATCTTGTCAAATGTCTTGTTTGCATCTATTGATATGATCGTATTTTTATTTTTCCTTTTGTTGATGTAGTGAATTCCACTGATCTCATTTATTCAGCATTTATTAAGAAGGACCAGGAATGGTTCAGCCTCCAGTAGGAATGTGCTGGGGTTTAGCTCTTGCTTGTAGCACCACTAATATTACTCCTCTCTGGGCTTCTAGATGTGATACTAAGCCACCTGTGTGCCCTCAATGCGCTTCATGAATTCAGGTCTGAGTTCTGAAGGTGAGGGCAGGGAAGCAGTTGAAGTCTTTTCTCTGTTTTCTTACAGCAGACGTGGCTTGCGTGGGACGCCCCAACTCTTGGATATGGGCTTTCCCTCTTTCAAGAGTAGGCACCTCTGCAGCGTTTCCTCTCTCCCCTCTCCAGGCCTCCTGGCAGAGCAGAGAGCCCTGTGGTCTGTGCCCCCTGCCCCAGAACCACAGCCTCCAGGCATTTATTTCCACTCACCTCCTATTCAGGGAGGCATGACTCTGCTCCCTGTGTCCTCTGTTGGTCTCTGATAGCCAAGAGGTGCTTCATCTCACTGCAAGCTATGGGACTCTTTGTGTAGCGCCCCTCTGGTTAACTGTTAGACTTTCTTCATGGGAGTGAAGCCTCTCTGTTGCCATCTTGGTGATGTCTCTCGAGAATGATTAATATTCTGGCTCAATTTATTTGCATTGTATTTATTTTACCATAGAGTCAGTAATTCAGAAAAATATTTCTGTTTTCCCGCTCCTGAATTATCTAAGCCGGGTGTTTTTAAGTGCACCTTAATGAATGCAGATGAATTTCTCACTCACATTACATGCTAGATTAAAGTTCCTTTGTTTTAGCTCTAAAATTATATAATAATTTATTACTTCAGGAATTAGTAGTAACAGTATTCACATGATTGTTGAAATTACAGTATGATGTCTAGAGGCGAAGCACAGGGCACTGGGAGTGTGTCCCTAGTAGCCTGGAAGATCCGTGCAAGGTTCCCCAGTTAGTGACACGTGCGCTGAGAGTTGCAGGGTGAGACCTGGGGTGACCTTGAGTTTTACCGTTGAGCCCTCGTCTCCCACTCCCATCTTGGCGTTCTCTGAGGCACCGAGCAATGGTTTCTGAACACACCCCGACTGCTCTCTTCCCTGAAGAAGTCAGCATTACTGCTTTCGGCCTACGGCACAGAAAGGAAGACAGATGAATCCAAACTTTCGAATGCTGATCCCCAAAGGCCATTTAGTACAGTCTGGACAATGTGGAGGCTTGGATTTGTGTTGGATTATTGCCAGGCAAATGCGGGAGTGTTCTGTTTGCCAGATAAAGGCTGCTTTATCCCTGTTCACACTGGACTGACATCAAGGAAGGAATTTGTGGGAACTACACAGGTTCCCAAGGGGAAGGTCAAGAAGGTAGGAAACTGATGAACTAAGGGATCATTATACATGAATCATTCTTGTCCTTTGACTTCTGGATTTTAACAGGCAGGAGACTTAGGATCAAGCAGATCATCCTTCCAACATGGCTGCAACCCACTCTCCCCTCCAGCTGCCCTCGGTAGGGTGAGATGCGTGAAGCACAGAAAGTGAAATAACACCACAGATAATGAAACGGCGCATCTGTCTAGGCCTTGACGATAACGTGTAGCCCCGGGAATGGGTGAGGGGTGCTAGGGTTTTGGGTGACCACATCCATAGGAGGGTTGGTTTTTTTGGTTTGTTTTGTTTTTGTTTTTTGGCTAAACCATCCAGCAGAAGTACATCAAGAAGGTCCAGAATCACTTAGAATTGTCCAGGGATCTAGTATAAAAGTTCTCCCAAGAAAGGTCACCGAAATAGAAAGGGAGGAAGAGGACGGAAACGCCAGCCCGGGCTGCATGTACAAGCAGATTTTTCAGTTGCCCAGCAGAAGTGCGGCACCAGTTCCTTGGTTTCCCTCCTGCTCCTTCTCTTCCCCCTTCTTCTCCTTCTCTTCTTTCCCCCTTTCTCTCTTTTTAAGTGGGGTTGAGCAAGATGAGGCCGGAACACCACCAGCTGATTTGCTTGGCGAGATGGAAGTCCGCGGGGTGCCCTGACAGAAGCGTTGGCAGTCATCTGGCCAGAGCATTGCCGCCAGCAGGCAGACGACCCGCAGACTGGGGCGGGGCGCCGCGGGCCAGCCCCCCGCGAGGCAGGTCAGAGTGGCTCCCTGAATCCAGGGTGTCCTGTCCCTCCTCCGTCCCGCGGGCGGCTCCCCGAGTCTGCACATGCCCAACCTACTCCCTGGTTTCGGCGATGGGGCCGCTGTTCAGGAGCTGCCTGACTTGGGCTTTCTCTGTGTCGCTCCTGGCTCTCTAGTTCTTTCGCGTGCAATGTGCAAAGCGGTATTTTAGGGAATAGAATTGTGAGACTGGAGTCATCTGTGATTAGATCCGGTTGGATGTGCGCAGAGTGGTATGGACTGAGACTTAAATAATCTGAGCAACGCCTCTGCATGGGACTAATGAGATGCTTCAAAATATTACCACTTATTTTTGTCGACTCATTTCCCATTTTATTTTTATGAAATCCTAAGGATCTACTCAGGTACAGTGTTAGAGAAAGTCAACAAGGTGTCACAAGCCCCAGCCTCAAAAATACCTTGGGGTTACGCCGGAAGGCCACACCTCAATGGAGAGAGCCGCAGGACACTCGGGGGTACTGATGGGAGCCTGATGAGGCTAATTCAGCCCGTGGCCATCTTGTTCACCTACCCAGGCTCTCCGAGCACTGTTCAGTATTTCCTCCTTGTGTTGGTTTTTACCTAGTGCCTTTGAGTAGGTCTCACTTCTATGGGTATTCCCTTTCCTAGGATCCGTAGCAGCCCCCCTTCTTACACGCGTACCCTCATTTCACACCTCAAGTCTCTGGTTAGGTATCGCCCATTCTCTGCCCATCAGTGCTCATTTTCTTATTGGCACCTTATTTGCTGTGATTCTTTCTCACAAACAACATGGAATGATTTGCTTAGTTTATTATGTCACTCACGAGAAAGAAAACTGTGAGTGGCGCTTTATGCCTGTTTATCCTTGTCTAGTTCAGAACATAGCACACAACCTGCCACACCAGAGACTTTCAATGATGCTTCACAATTAGCAAACTTGAAACTACTCTTCCTTGAGATGCTGCCTGTTGTGTAAGTGATTTGTTCTTATCTTACTCCTTTACCCGACATTCAAAACTGCCACTTGTTGCTAATGGGTCTTCATTTTATGAATTGTTAGGACATGCTAATGACTAATAGGGTTGCCGTTCCGGGAGAATACAGATGTCCAAACCCAAACCACTCCTGAGAACCTGTTCAAAGAGCAGGAACCTACGGCCGCTGTTTCAGATGGGAAATACTGACGCCTGTGCAGCCCGAACACACTCACATCTTTAAATATAGTAATCTCTCAGAGTTCTTCACGAGCTGAAACACTGAAAAGGCCAATTGCCAAAATTATTTAACAGTTTACAAACTCATTAACGATATAATGGTGTTTAATATGCAGTTAGACTACACAGCATTGAATATTAAGTACGTTTAACTGACTACAGTAAAGATAGAATTTAAATAATGTCACCACCGTTTTCAAATCACTTCTCATTTACAGCACACACTAAATGGGCCTTTGGGACGCTCAGCTTGTTTCCAACTGTGGCGAGCAGGCTACTCGGGCTCTGCCCATGCCCCCGTCCTAGGGGTATCTGTTGCTGAGTCATGACTGTCCCCTCACTGGGGACTTCAGGCGACACCTGTTCCCAGGGCTGAGCTGGTGGCCAGTCACTGACTGACGCGGGATTCAAAAAACGTGG
Organism: Scalopus aquaticus; assembly: GCA_004024925.1. Classification (NCBI taxonomy): domain Eukaryota; kingdom Metazoa; phylum Chordata; class Mammalia; order Eulipotyphla; family Talpidae; genus Scalopus; species Scalopus aquaticus. Next base: position 174,210 of record PVIJ01001938.1, read on the forward strand.
CCCCTTGCTTCAACTTGGGACAGCTCCAAGGATTGAAGATCGGTTGAAACCTCAGTTTTGAAGCATTTAGTTCTTCAGTTCACCATTGGTGGTGAAGGGGAATGGAATAATGAGAACAGTAGCTGGAGAGTTGGGAGAAAAATGGTGCTTGTCAGCAATAGGGAGCTCAAGGCTGCTCAGAGCCGAGAGCCGCCACGACGGTTCGGGTGATTGCGCAGCAGCTGACGAAAGCCAGAGAGCCTCACAGGCAGCAGGGAAGGACGCTGTTCTCTACCGATCTAGTGGAGCAGAGGGCAGAAAGCGTGACTTCTTACAGCTCCACTATGTCTCCTCTGCCAAGGGCAAGCCCTAACTGGAAAGAATGGAATCCTGAGATTTTGACTGGGATTCTGGGCAGATCTAGTGGAGAAACTACATGCCCACCACCCCCCTAGATCTGGGGGACCTGCACACTGGCCCCTTAGCAAGAAGATTGCAACCGTGCTGGAAGCCCAGTCAGGAGACGTCAAAGGAGGCAGGTGCCTTATAAGACAACACTTGAGAGCGTGAGAGATGAAATGGGAGCTGTGATTCGAAACCTTATCATTTTGGGTCCTGTAAGAATTTAAGTGTGACGGAAGCTGCTGTGGTGAGTGCAGTGCAGGAGAGTGACAACATGTAAGGAGAGTGACAACATGTAAGGAGAGTGACAACATGTAAGCCATAGGATGGGAGGGAAGCCAAGCTTAGGATGCAGTAGAACACAGAATAAGTGGGACAGAAGATTCTTAAGGTCCCATTCCTATCGTGAAATCTGTGGTACCAAATGGAAGAGAAGAGTGTTGGTGTGGCTCTGTGGAGAGCCAAGAAGTGGGTAACAGGGCGTAGGTTTCTGCTAGTTTTCGCAAGTTATGGAAGCACGTTTTTTGGTTTTTTTGAAAAGTATGTAGGGTTGTATATTATACTTAGTACTGCTGAAAATAAGCCAAGTATTAGGAATGGGGATTTACCTTAAGAAATTTAGTGCATGGGCCTCCCTGGTGGCGCAGCGGTTAAGCGCTGCACTGTGGAGCTGTTGGCAGCGGTGACGCGACTTCGACGCCCGGCCGGGGAGATTCCCACATGGCGCGGCAGACCTCTCCTGCCTCGCCCGCTGCTCCCCTCAGCAGTATATTTCGGTTGACCTGCCTGTACTGTTCCCCACTCTGTCTCTGGTGAACCCTCTCACTGCCCCACGCCTCTGGCCTGTACCCCAGCTTGCACTCATAAATAAATAAATCTTTAAAAAAAAAGATTAATTGTACTCTTAGGGATTTATGATGACATTGATTACATAAGTAAACTTTGAAAAAATAAAATTTACAGTATCGTATCTATGGGTCACCAGGTTAGTAAAATAAATGCTGCTTTTAAGAATTTAACAGGCGGTTGATAGGATCAACAGATTTGTGTTAATTTATTCATGTTTACTATCTGCACCGTGCAAAAACTTGTGGTCTTTCCAAATATTGACTAGTTTGGTGTGCCGTCAATTTTTACTTTTGTTGCTTCTAGAATTTTCTGTAATCATTACTTACAATTTTGTAATGACGTGTCATTTTCCTGTTCTAAGACTTTATAAAAAGGAGGGGGGAAGGAGGAAAAAAGGTGAGGTAAAAGGGATACCCAAGGAATTTAGAGGCAGTGGACAGTATTTTAAAGCCCACACATGTAGCGACTTTTTGGTTTAAAGAATAAGCTAAGTGACTCACAGACGGAGGCCTTTTATGGCAGAACAATGCAGGGATGACTGGCGGGCATTAGACTCCAAAGAAAGCCGGGCCCATTACCAGTAATTATAGTTAATCAGCCACAATTGTCTCGACCAAGATACCGATCAACGCTGAGCGCTGACCTAACAGGGCCGAGGAGGGAATGGAGGGCGCAGAGCGGCTGATGGACTCGGCTGAGCGCTGAATCGCCAGAGCAGATGATGCTCCTGCAGCCTCAGCCTCACTCTCCGCCTGCTGTTTTGGGCAGCGCGCCCCACGTTTGTAAGCCCTGGCACAGACCATGAGAAGTGGGTGATGTTTCCACGGGAGTGACAACGGGGCCCATAGGAGCATGGCAACGCTGTTTTCTCAGTCCTTATTACTCAAAATGTGTTTTTGTTTTTGTAAGATTGATTGATGTATGCCCACAAGCTGCGGTACAGGCCAGAGGTGTGGGGCGGCGAGAGGGTTCACCAGAGACAGAGCGGGGAGCAGAACAGGCAGATCAGAAATACACTGCTGAGGGGAGCAGCGGGCGAGGCAGGAGAGGTCTGCCGCGCCATGTGGGATTCTCACCAGCTGGGTGTCAAACTCGCATCACCGCTGCCGACAGCTCCACAGCGCAGCGCTCAACTGCTGCGCCACCAGGGAGGCCCCCAAAATGTGTTTTAAGGAGTACTCGTTGGTCACCCCGGGAGAGGTTGTGCGGGGTGTGGCCTCGCAGGCCCACGCCCGTCTGGCTGAACTGCAGTCTGCGGGGGATCCCTGAACACTGTCGAGTTTGAGAGGCGCTGGCACCCTGGTGAGGCTGCCTGGGGCTCGCTGCCTCTCAGGCTCCGTAGTGCGAGGCAGGCTGCGCTGCGGCCTGTAGTAGAAGTCCTGTACTTGGGGCGAAGTCACCATCCCCCCCAACCCCCAGTGTTTCTTTCACCCAAGACGAGAGATGTTCACGCTCCGAAGGAGAGGTGACCTCCCAAGGCCCTGGGAAGGAAGAGCAGGCCCAGCGACGCCGCCAGCATGCCTCCAGCATGCACAGCACAAAGCCCGCGGCAGAGGGAACGCACGGGGGGGCCGCTGCCTTCAGAGCCCACACCCTCCGCGCATCTCGCTCGCTCGTTCGGTCCCAGCGCCCGCCTGGCGAGAACGTCCGAATCCCGAGAGCGGCTGCTGTGGGCCACTCACTCAGCAGGCATTTCGAGAACAACAAATAAGTGTAAGCCGTTCGCCTTTCCACACAACTGGGCGAAGTTCAATGTGGGCTCTGACAGATTTGCCATTCACCTTCACTGGGCAAAGTGCCTGCCAGATGGTTGAGCTGCACTCAATTTAGCTTCTGCTTAACGGAGCTCAGGTATTTAACATACGCTTCATTTTGAGGTGTGTTTTTAAAGAGTGCCGGATATTTCTGCATTCTGATCACGGAACACAAGAGGAGGTCAACTCACACACTCTGTCCTAGTGACTTTATAACGGTTAACGCATTTATTTCCGACAACACTGAAAAGAATGTTCGGTCATCTTTTTTCCCCCCTATGGAACCTGGAATGAAGACAGGCTACGCCATGCAGCTAACACAGTGCGTGCGAGAGACCAAAGCCAAACCGTGTCTGCAACAGGAAAGCTCTCTGATGGCCACACCGAATTTGCTTGTGTCGCGGTGAGCATTTCTGCAAGAGTGCACACCTCTGGTTAGTGGTCACCAAGCAGAAGCAGAAAGGGCCATAGAAGATGTCGCTCAGCAGCTCCCCCGCGTCTGCCACAGGCTCCTTCCTTCTCTTAGAGGCAGAAACTTTCAATTCTCACACTTGGTTCTTCTTTCTCTTCGATTCGAGCGGCTCGATGGCATCACCCAGTACTTACGAGACCGATGTAGACATGACCTCGGGCGCTCGTTTGCGTTGCAGACCGTCCTTTTCATAGTTTCCATGTCTCTAGCGTTTTTCACTTCGATGGCTCCTGAGGTGAACCATCACCTTTTTAAACCGCATTTAGAATCGCAGGGCGGGCCTCCCCGGTGGCGCAGCGGTTGAGCGCTGTGCTGTGGAGCTGTCGGCAGCGGCGACGCGAGTTCGACGCCCGGCCGGGGAGAATCCCACATGGCGCGGCAGACCTCTCCTGCCTCGCCCGCTGCTCCCCTCAGCAGTGTATTTCTGATCTGCCTGTTCTGCTCCCCACTCTGTCTCTGGTGAACCCTCTCGCCGCCCCACGCCTCTGGCCTGTACCCCAGCTTGTATGTATAAATAAAA
>PVIJ01001939.1:0-177945 GCA_004024925.1 Scalopus aquaticus
CATGTCGCTGCAAATTGCATGTGTTTATCTTCTTTCCATGCTGAATAGTACTCCATTGTGTATATGTACCACATCTTCTGGATCCAATCATCTATTTTTGGACATCTGGGTTGCTTCCATACCTTTGCTATTGTGAATAGTGCTGCAATGAACATACGGGTGCATGTATCCTTTCGGATTAGTGTTTTTGTGTCCTTTGCGTAAATTCCCAAAAGTGGTATTGCTGGGTTGTATGGGAGCTCCATGTTTAGCAATTTGAGGAATCGCCATACAGCTTTCCATAGTGGTTGGACCAGTTCACATTCCCACCAGCAGTGTAGAAGAGTTCCTTTTTCTCCACATCCTTTCCAGCATTTGTTGTTGCCTGTATTTTTAATGTGTGCCATCCTCTCAGCTGTGAGGTGGTATCTCATAGTGGTTTTGATTTGCATTTCCTTGATTATAAGTGATGTTGAGCATTTTTTCATGTATCTGTTGGCCATTTGCTTTTCTTCTTTGGAGAAGTGCCTTTTGAGCTCTTCTGCCCATTTTTTGACTGGGGCAAACCACTATAATTCTATTTAGACTATTCCTCGGAACTCTTTCTGTGGGGTCCTCTTTCTGTGGGGCTGTAAAACCTATTTTCTCAAGACTCAAATTGCTAAATCACAGTCATAATGCCTGCAGCAAACCCCTTTGAAGACTCTCCTCAATCCCTATGTTATCTGGGGTTCTGTGGGAATGACCTCTCAATGCCACAGGGTAGGACCTTGGTGTTCATATTTGTATGCTGTTAGCTCTGCCTTTACCCAAGAATGTCAGGACATCTGACCTAAAACAGACCCATCATATTCTTTCTTCCAGTAATTTGAGCTCTGGGAGTGAGACCTCTAATTACTGCTTGTGGTTGGTCCTGCAACCTGTAAAGCTGGGAGCTCTGGGGTGGCCCTATGGGGCCACAGGTGCAGAGAAGTAGAGAAAGCCTGTCTGCAGAGAGCAACAATGATGGAGCAGATGAGAGAAGTCACAGCGCAATTTAGAGACATTTGAAGAGAACAGACCTACAGGGTTTCTGGTGCCTTGGCAGTTCCAGCTGCATTATTTCCCTTCAGCTTTATGACTGTTTGAAAGCTTTCTCTGTCTATTAATTAATTCTCCATTTTTACTTAAGGTAGCTGAGTAGCAATCAAATACCTTGCAAATGCTGATGGGTGATGATTTCAAATCAAGTTCACAAACCCATTTCCATGCACCCCAGCCCTGGCACTCATTGGGGACCTCTTTCATGTGTTGCTTTTGTTTTTTGTGCCTGGTCACTTGATCTCCGGGTGTGTTTCAAATAGTTAATTTATTTTTGACACTTGGGACACAGAATATTTCTCCTGATTTATGTACATTCCAAATTAGTCCAATTTTGTGATTGTACTGAAAATTAAAAAGAGATAATGGTTTATTAAATTCATTCATTTCTAACCTAGTTTTTGAGAGGTGACTCAAATTATGTAAAGAATATTTGTAATAGCACTAACTCATATTTAAGAAAGAAACTTTAATGTTTCTGGTATTGATTGAAGTTAAATCTCAAGACAGAGGAATACTCACTTGAGTCCAGCCTAGAACGTGACCCTTGAGTGGAGCCGAAGAGATTTCCCAAAGTGTGTTCCTTAGTCTCTTGTTATTTAAAGATTTATTTTTATTTATTTATGTATACAAGAGCTGGGGTGCAGGCCATAGGTCCGGGGGATGGGGTGGGGATGAGGGAGACAGAGTGGGGAACAGAACAGGTGGATTGACTGAAATACACTGCTGAGGGGAGCAGAGGGCAAGACAGAAGAGGTCTGCTGCGCCTTTTGGGAAGCTCCCTGGCCAGGGATTGAACTCATGCTGCAGTAGCTGCTGATAGCTTCATAATGCTGAGACTTAACCACTTGCCCTAGAACTCTTGTTTTCAGGGATGTTAATGATTGTCATTAATATGTGTTCAACTATGCTGCAAAATACTTAAAGAGCTAAGCCTTCTTTCTTTATTGAAAGGCTTATCAGAGACTTCATATAACGATAGACATTACGATTCTCTAACTGGTGTGTAATTGTAGTGATACGTATACTTATTGACCATGGAATTTTTTTTTTTTTTTTTTTTTTTTGTAGAAAACATCAACTGTAGGCAACATTTGGGCAGGAGCTCTTTGGAACATATCTGGGTCTACTGTCCTAAAGCAAGTTCTTGAGAAAGGTCGGGGCTGCCTGATGTCACTTGGTTTGCTCTTCTCTCTGATTGCTTATGTGCAACTTTTGTGTGTGAATTTCACCTATCAGTGATGCCAAAATCCCTTTGGAATTATAGGTATTTTAAAAAATCATTACTAGCATTTGGGTGACATTGGCAAAAATGAAACAATACTGTTGGGTGCACATTTGGGAGCATATAAATCACTCCAACTAGATTATGGATCCTGGAAGTGTCTCATTCATCTCTGAAGCTCTATGATAGGGCCAGTTGCTGCCAATCCTATTGACTGAATAGAATTAACCTATTGAGGAATTAGAATTAAACTTATTTTATTCTTCCAACAATTAAGAAAGTGCATTTCTTTCCCCCAGAATACACACCTTTAAAGCTTTTTTCCTCAGTCAGTTTAATTGATTTAATTGAACTGATTTAATTGAATTAAACTGAGTCAATTTAATTTCCTAAGTTTAATTGATAACTGGTTCTATCATTTTTGAGTGTTAAGATATAAGATGATGTCATTTTATTAGTTCTATTCTTTTTTATAACAAATCATATTACTTTTTATTGAGGTAACATTGATATACAACACTATATATGATTTAGGGGAATGGACTCACACCCTCAGATGCTTGTCACCACACACATTCACCACAAAAGTGCCCATGATCCTCTACTGGGTTCCTCCACTTTTCCTCTCCACCTCCCTGTCCATCCTCTGGTAGTTTCAATTTTAGTCAGATTGTTAGTGTTTATTTTGGTTTAGTTTTATCTGCTCCTTTGTAAAATATTTAAAGATTTATTTTTTATTTATACATACAAGCTGGGGTACAGGCCAGAGGCATGGGGCGGCGAGAGGGTTCACCAGAGCCAGAGCAGGGAGCAGAACAGGCAGATCAGAAATACACTGCTGAGGGGAGCAGCGGGCGAGGTAGGAGAGGTCTGCCTCGCCATGTGGGATTCTCCCCGGCCGGGCGTCGAACTCGCGTCGCCGCTGCTGACAGCTCCACAGCGCAGCGCTCAACCGCTGCGCCACTGGGGAGGCCCTCCTTTGTAAAATATTTATTTTAGTGTAACCAAGCTGTAAATGAACCAGAAAAATCCAGAAGTACCATCATAAGTCTCAAGGAAAAATTGCCAGCAAGTGCTTTAACTCTTACAAATTTCTTTCAAATTTAGTGAAATATCTGTTATACCTACGCTAAAAGGAAAGCATGCTAAATCTGTTAGAAAAATCAATATTTTGGTTAGGCACTAAAAGAAGACCTTAAGTAGAGGCCATTAATATGTTAATTTAATAAAATTGTAAGAGATGTGCTTTAGAATGGTTTACTGTAAGATTTTGTTATTCTTATATCATTGATGGAATTGACTGGCAGTAGGAAAACAAGATGGGCAGAATGAAGATGCTTTTGTTTCCATGAGTATTCATATTTATAATGCATATAACATACACATTGCATTTTAATTTATGGGCTTAAAAGAACAGTGATTAAGTAGGAGAGTGAAGAGCTTTTTAAACACCTTCTGGGGAGTGATATCTATTCTATGCTGTCACATCTCCAATTATTCTTTCTCTTCAAAAACTTACTCTCTTTCTTTGAGTTTTCCTGGTACAGGTGGCTGCCATTTGCAGAGCTATCAATTTTGCTGCCCCCTTTTAAGGCAGCTATTATTTATGCCAGTTCCTGCTTATCCTTCTTTTGATTCATTTAGACAAGAACAGCTACAAAACATTTTAAACAGCTTGAGAAAAAGATTAACTTTAAGGATCACATGTTATCATGCACAGTCTCCAAATAAAATGTTTAATCTGCTGCAGCACAACTCTCAGGGATTGTGATTTTAACATGCTTTTGATTTGAGTCACTCTTTCAGATGCCAGAAATGTGAGGATCAACGCCGTGAGAGCAGTGGATTGCCAGCAAGGCAATCCCACAGAGTGGCGAAAACATAAGCTCTGCCCGAGAAGTCTCTTCCATCTTTGAAGGGTAGTGTGAAATTTGTGTCACTCAAAATAGTTGTTTTCCCTCTGTTAATTGCTGCTGCACATTTCACTCTTCCAAATCATTTGGTCTAAAGTTTAGACCAAAGTTAGAATTAATGGCAGGTTTTGTAGTCTGTTAAACCATAAATTACCACTCCTTGTCTGGGTACTGAAAGAGATTACTTAGCCATTCACAATTTCCATGGGATGTTCTCCAGATGTGTGCCATCTGAAGTCTCCTGACGCCTCTCTCCAGTGGACTAAGCTGGCCTCTTGTTGAGGAAACAAAGAACTGGAAAATATATACATCAATGTTAAAACATGCAGGTCCTCAGACAATGTTAAGATGCTTTCACACTTTCACTGAGTCCATTTGCGTTTCCTAACAATGGCCCTACTGTGGTGAGCAAGTGCCACCGCTGTACTTACCCTCCTTTATGTATAATTTTATGCTAATCCTCGAATTGTTCGAGTAGCCTTTAACAGTCAGCTGCCTTTCTCTGTCTTTTGAGGTATCAAATGATGTTACAACTTGGAAATCCCATAGATGTGGGCAATTGTGTCTTTAAACAATTCCGGCCCATTGCGTTTTCTAATATGTTCTGTTAAGGATACGGTTTTCTTCAGTCCTCCCGAAATACTGCAGGGGATTCTCAGTTTCAAAGTGGCCCAGAGGAGATAGCCATTAAGACAACGTTACTTCTAATCCAATTTCCCATAATCTCAAACTCTATGCAAAAGCAAATGTTGAACCTGTAGCTGAACCCAGTCTTTTGAATACCAAACCAGGACCAGTAATGTATTATCCTAACTATTTTGGGGAGAGACTGATTGTTTACAAAATATCTTTGGGTTGCCATTAGTTGGGGTTTAATCCTTTAGAAATATTCAGCGCTCAGGCCTATTCAAGCGCACCGGGCCCAGCTCTTCGCAGCAGCCTAGCTCGGCCTGTGCGATTGCCTGTGTACTTAGGCGCCACTATTTTGTTCAGGTTCACGATCAGGCGAGACAGCGCTGTCAATTCAAAAAGACATTCTTTTTTCAAACTATTGATCTCCGTTGCTCTTGCAAATCCTTTAGTATTGGCTCTCAGGATTACTATAATGCTATAATCATTCTGTTAAGGATTCAGATTTGTGGTGGGCTAAAAGATGGGAACATCAAAAGGACTGAAATGCCCTTGAAGCAATCAATTTTTGTTCATCAAATACAAATGCTGAGAGGCTGCTTTCGGCTAATAATTTATAACTGAATTAATGACACATGGCTTCCTTCAGTCTTTTTTCCTTGAATTGTTCTCCCCCCCAACACTCCACCCCCCCCCCCAAATGATCTGATTTTATATTCTGGAAAGTGAATTTGAATTGCATAGTGTTCCAAACGAGAAGAATGCTTTGGGAAGTGAAAAGCTGTTTCCCTGGCTTTCAGACTGCTAAGACAGAAATATTTCTCTTTCTTTGGACTCTCCACAAAAATAAATCTTAACATGGTATCTCTCTTACTTCCTCTGGTAATGAAAAATGCATTTGTGGTTTACATGTGGTAATATCCTGATATAAGTTTCCAGCAGCAAAACACTATCTGTTAAAATCACAAACGGCCTGTTGTGTCTCACTTTTACACAAAACAGCTATAATAAATGAGAGTTTATTAATAATCAGACAATGATGTTATTGGGTATGCTTTTCTTTGGTGTTAAGAAATATAATTTAAAAATCTTAAGATAATGATTAAAACTACTCAATATTTAAACAGCATTAAAGGCTTTAGCTTATTTCAATCATTCTGACTCAACTTCTATTTTTCTAAGTGAAAATTTTGATTTTCTATTTTGGACAGTGAGTAGACCTTCCAATCAGTGCCATGACTCTCTGTTCACTTCTCCTATGTTCTGTGAGCTTCAGAATTAATCATGAACATACCCAAGAAGAAAGTTCTAAATGTGAGTGTGATCAAAAAGTAGAATATAGAGGAACCACAGAACCCGAATAAAATGTTATGAAGTTGGTCTCTCTGTAAACAGAAATTTTGATTACTTACTAGAAAACGTTGAAAGTTATCTTTACTCATCAATTACAAGAGAGGAAAAGATGATAATGTGAACAAAGTGGTGAAGGAATAAAGCAATTGCGAAAAAAATGTTTTTTGAACATTTTAGAAGGATTTATGCACATGTAAAAGTAGACTCCCTAATTATTTGCAATATCTGCTTAATATTGTTAACAGTTAATTTTGTTTGTTCAGTCCTAGTTACTATACTATTTGAAAAAAATACAACTTTTTTTTGAAGACTAACTCACATCATCTCTTACCTTCATTCCAATCCAATTTTGGTTCAAATAATTGGCAGCAAATACTAATTGAATGCCTCCTACACGATCTTTGAGTATCCAGTGCCCAGCATGGAGCCAGGCACATGGGAGGCATTGAGAAAACGTTTGCTGAAAGAACAAAGCACATGCTTTGTGTAGATTTTAAGTGTAAACTAAACATGGCAAGAATTTGAGTCCAAGACAACCTTCTCTAAACGTTCTAAAAAGGTTAGTCTGTCTCAACTTTTTTATGAGGGTAGATTAAAAAGCCACAGGAATATAGCTCTGTCCTCTTCATCTGTGTGCAGCAGGGAAAGTGGAAGCTTGGAGGGCACCCCCTGGAACAGGGTGAGGGCAACGCTCAGGCCTGCTGTGTGGGTTTTGGTAAAAATGATTTTGCGTGTGACTTTTTAACCTTTTAAAATTAGTGATTTTGTATTGATTTTTATTCTCACAGCTGTCCTGTGAGGGAGATATGACCGCTGATTCTCTTTTTCTTTTTTTCTTTAACAAGGAAGAGGATTCGGCCAGAGGTATCAAAAACCTTGCCTGTGATCACAGACAGGGTCATTTTGAGACAAAACTGGAACTGGGCTTGAAGACCCTGACTCTTCATCTTGGGTTTTTCCCTCTTATGGCGCCATACTCTGACAATTCTGGAACTCTAGCAAACGTGTTCTTAACTGTTCTTCTTTTCATTAAGCCTTTATAGTCCTCTCAATATTATAGTATATATTCCTGGTGGTAACAGAAATTGTGAATGTAGATCTAGTAAGAATGTAAGTTTTGCTGAAAAGGGATTTCTATAGTTACACTTTGATGTATATTTGGGGGATACCAACATAAAAAAGACATTTTTGCTTAAATAATAACTCTCAAGTTCCGCTGATCCTTTCCATATTCCAATTGAAAGTTATCCTGTGGAAACTTACAATTCATTGAAGTGTAAGTAATGCTTTCCTAAGGGATATAGGCCTTTTAATGAGAGACAAAATATAGGTCACAGAAATATAGCTTCGATGGAGCAAATAAGGCTCCACCGAACATTTCTGTAGCCAGAAATGTCCCTGAAACCTTACTGGCCCCATACCTGCTACTGTCATTTTTATGTACTTCTAAATTTGTTCTAAATGGCCCAGTTTCAAAATCCTCTCCTTATTGTCTGAGTCAAAACCCACTTCCAGAGACATTTAACTTAAACACTAATAACCATACTAGCGTTTTCTACAAAGCTTTCCAAAGCTTTCAACATTTGCATGTGTGAGTGAGGGTGTGTGTTTTAAATTTCTCATTGCATTTCACACCACTGGGAGAAAGTCACATTTTGAATTCTTTGCTTGCCTGCTTTTCTCAGTGTTGTCTGCCTTAATCTCTGTAAACTTGGATCTATGGAAGGCCATGGCAGAATGTTTGTTATCCCTCATGTCATGTGATATTTATCTAGCTGCAGCAGTAATACTGTTGTATTTGGAAATAAATACCAGGCCGCTTGTTCTAAATACCCCTGGCACTTTTATGCAGGTGTTAAGGGTATGGGAGAGTTTCCTATCTTGGAATAACTGAGTTATCATCTTTTAAACAGAGACTGTGTTTGCTAGTAATGACACTTGGGAGTTCATTGCTCGCAGGTGCAGTGTGGGTGGGGAAGAGGGACAGATTCTGCCTGTTTTCTTGGGGTCGCACAGAATACTAAGTGGCAACAACATTTATAGATTAATAACCTGGTGGAAACTGGTACCAATAAGAGTGATGTTTTTTCTTTCTTTAAAGCCAGAACCATTGTTTCCTGATTTGTTATTTGCACTCCAAAATACACACGCAACAGCTGGAACAGAAGAAAAACACATGTAGGGTCATTTACTTCTTAGTTACAAGGAGTCTATTCTCTATTTACTGAAGTATTCCCCGCAAGGGCAGCAAAGTGTGGAGGGGGCACTAACATGAAACATGGTTCGCAAAACAGAGCTGCCGAGGGCGTCCTGACGCAGTTTCAAGAGGTGGGTCACCCTGCAATGAAACACGGGCTGGGAGCCAGTGGGGGCCGCGCCACACCTTCCAGGCCCTCTTCAATCACGTGTCTGGCCTGTATCTTCGCATGCTGTGGGCACCCTCTAGGTTCAGCAAATTTAGCAGCATCATGGTATAATTATAAATAATAAGTAAAACCAGATGTTTTTAATTAAAATCTCAAGGGACACGAGTGGAACTGAATGTCTGTTAATCGCACGGTGCTCTCCTCTCCTGCTCCGTAAACAGGGTGCTGCTGTTCGGTGTGGTCGCGTGATGGCATCAGGGTGGGAAAGAGAGAGGAAGCCGGAAGCACATTCGTTTGCCTTAATTTGAAGGTTTCTCTCTCCTTCAATAGCTGAAAACAGAATTCTGTTCAGAAAAATAAAACCAGTTCCTCCCAATGCTGAAATATTTGATATTTATTATTTTATTTGTTATTTTCACTTTTATAAGAGGTTGGATTTTTCTGATCAGTTTAGAGAAGACAACATTTCACTTCATGAAATTAGTGTGTTGGCTTTTCAAGTTCAAGGAAGATCACATGTTCTGAGACATTGGGATGTGGGGAGGCAGGGAAGCTGTGGTGGGACTGAAGAGTCAGACCTCCCCAAGTTTTGGGATGTTTATCCAGGATAAGAGAGCACCTGGATCAGTAAACTTAATGTAGTATGTACAGTTGTTGATTCTCAACGATGAACACTTGAAACTTATGTTATATACCATACAATATTAGAATATAATGTTAATTTACTTCGATAAAACAACAAGAATGCCTTTTATATCCTTGGGGTAATCATCCACACTTTTTCAGTTCTGTAGAAATTCAGTAAGGCTCAAATGAGTTATTCTATGTGAAAATAGTATGTTAAGGATGGACCAGTGCTATACACACCTAAATGATTACTGTAAGTTATGTGTTGAATGTCTGATTGAGGAAATTATAAAAAGGGAAAATTCAGACCCTGGAAAATTTGTATCCATGTTTTTAGAAACTTATGGTTAGGTGTTGGAAAACTCATGTTCTGTAAGTGCCTGAACAATGTAATAACTCCATCATCTCGAAGGACTCAAGCATATCAGCAGGTCCCTCATCTCAGTAGCTCAGAACAAACAGTGTGTTTGATTATTTGCACTGAAATGCTTCATCCAAGCAGAAGCAGAAAAACACTAAATCCTGTTCTTTCTGGAAAGAGTGAAAACTCTGTAAGGATAAAAGAGCAAGGTGGAGAGTAGCTGAAGGAGACTGGAGTGTTTCTGCAGGTGCATGCAAGGCAGTTGGAAGCAATGGAGAAGGTTTGGGCAGACCCTGAGATTTCTGGTGCAGGTCAAGGAGAGAGGCAGAGATGAGGAGAGGGGATTGTCAAGGTGTTTGATTGCACAGTATTGTCTCTTGCTCCTCCTCCACCTGCCCCTTGTGTTTTCTGAACATACTAAGTGAAAATTATACTTTAAAAAATCACCTCTGGGGGTTGGTTCCAGGACCACTCATTTTATTTGGCTTGTACCCTCAAAACTTACTTTCTGAATAAGAAAAAAAAAAACTTATTAAGCACCTACTGATTCCAGGAGCTATGTTTGGCCCTTTTACATTGTTTTGCACAATTCAAACATAGTAATACAGAAGTGGGTATGCTTTCCATTTTATAAGGAGCAAACTTGAGGTTTAGAAAGAAAAACTGCTTAAGTTAGGCATTTCAAACTTTGGTCCATCAGGATAACCTGGAGGACCTTTTAAAACTCAGATTGCTGGTTCCTGACCCCAGAAGTTTCTGATTCAGTATGTCTGAGGCAGAAGCTGAGAATCTACTTTTCTAACTTGTTGCCAGGGGGTGCGGGACAGGTTTCAGGTCATTTTCCCTTTAAGCACAACAACCAGTATTTAAACTAGGTGGGTTTGATCACCAAATTTATTTCTTTCCCATTGGTCCCCAAGCCTCTAGAGGCTAAGTCAGTGGTTCTTAACATCAGCTACTTATGACAATCCTTAGACACCCCTGTGATGCTGTAGGGTAAGTGAAAGAATCACCATCAGCATTAATGATAGACCCCTTCAGTCCTACATGCGTCTCTGATGGCAGCCACTGAAAGTAGGATGTGGGTGTGCCTGAGTGGGCACACCTGGGCATGGAGACTCAGCATATAGGGGTAGCAGGAAGCAGCAGAGAACAGCGCGAGGCAGCAGAGGGCCCGGAGAGAGATAAGACTTGCCATGGGCTAGGAGGCCTGCCAGCCTTCTGGCCCCTGGGCCTTCCTGCTGCCTGCCCTATACTGGGTTGCCTCTCTACAAATTGTGTAGAAAAACATTAAAAGCCTGAAAAAGCCACCAAGGGCTCCAGGACTCCTCCTTTACCTGTCTACCTGGATCATAGAGAACTTGCCCCGTGTCCAGCTGCCACTACAGATGCCCACGTCACACACAGGTACAGTAAGTCCTCACCTAACATAATGGGTAGGTTTTTGGAAACTGCTACTTCAAGAAAAATGAAGAACAATGAAATAAATTTTACCATAGACTGATATAAACAAGATTCATGTTCCTATGGCATATTTCTGGTCACAAAACATCACCAAAGTTGGAAACTCAAACACTTTTAATATTAAGCTATCATTTGTGTTCATTCATTCATTTCCAACCCGCATACTCTAGTTCAGGGTCTTGGGTGGCAGAAGCTTATCCTACCAGCTCAGAGTGCAAAACAGCAATCAGCTGTGGTCAGTATTCCATCACAGGGCTCACACACACACGCTCATTCAGGCTTGGCCAACGTAGAAACGCCAATGAACCTCATGTGCACAGCTTGGGGATGTGGGAGGAACCTGGAGTGCCAGAGAAAACCCACACAAACATGGGACATTAGGGAGATGCAACTCCCTCCACACAGACTGTGCCTCATCAATGCTGTTATGAAAGGATGTTATTTGAGGATCTGCCATAGTTCTTAAAACTCCCCAGGTGACTCTAGTGGGTAGTGAAGGTTGACACTATTAGGTCAGAAAACATAGAATAGGCTCTGTCCCAGGGGTGTGTGTGTGTGTGTGTGTGCACGCGCGCACACACACATTGGTACTTACTTGAATGTCTCCTCTCTAGTCCAAACCCTAAAACAGTTATTTCCTCATTTGGAACTTCTCCAGTGTTCTACATATGGAACAAACACTGGTTTTGGAGTCAGACTGCTTGGGATTAAATCCTCCATAGGCTGCTTTGTAGCTGTGTAACCCAAGGTAAGTTCTTTTATTAGTGCTGTTATGTTGTTTATGTGGAAGGAATGTGATATGCTTCATAAAATTCCCTCACTGTGTTTCTTTAGAGAGATGTTTGTCAGCTTTATATCTAGCTTTTCCCAAAGTGTGGGATCTTTCCATGGTGACAAGAGAGATGGCATTTCTTTGTGCCTCAACATGGTATTAAATAAAACTGAATCATATTATGAGAAAGTTTCAATTCTTCTGATTATATTAAAGGGCAAGTTTTAGCCTGGTATTAGATGCATTCACAGTGACTCTAACCTTACTAATAATCCCTAATTAGCAAAAGGAAATTTGGGCCCTATGCTCAGATTATGGTATCTGGTTAGAATTGAATGAGATTGAATGTTTTTAATTATATTTATTTTTATGGATACTTTCAGGTTTCTAGTATTGATTTTTCATGTTTGAAATGTGTAGGGCAAATGAAGATTGCTCAGGCTTTTTGCCGTTGGCCTCTGTGGCTATAGCCTGTGACCTTAAATACAGGAGGCACTTGGGAGTGTGGGCTCAGGGTGTGCATGCCTGAGGTGGACACCTGGAGTGTGTGCGTGAGTGGGCACACCTGAGCCGAGAGACTGAGCATACGAGGGCCGTGTGGCATAAAGAGAGTGGAGAGACAATGAGAGAATGCCAGAGTCCAGAGAGAGTAAAGATTTGCCATGACTGGGAGACCTGCCAGCCTCCTGGCCCCCCAACACCTGGTTGCCTCACTACAAAAAAAGTCATTGGGGGCTCCTGGACTCTCCTTTACCTGTCTGCTCTGATCCATAGAAAACCTACTCTCTGCCTTCCTGCTACTACAGAATGCTTCACAGAATTTTCTTCAAATACATAAATATTTTCTTGGAAAATATGTGAAGTTATGAGTTTTAAAAAGTGACTTTCATATTATTATGAAAAACAATATGTGTGCTATGTGGCATTCTGAATTTTGGAAACACCATCTGGAAATATGGAATTGTAATATATCTGATGAATTGTTTCCCACAGACTGGTTACTTCTAGAAGACAAAGTCTCTGGCAAAACTGGTGGTAAATTTACCTGGTTATACCACTGCCTCCTGTTTTCCACCCTCGATCACAGACTGACTTCTCTGACTTCTCAGTTTTGCCTCTGGTGGTGGTAATGAGGGTACCTGGGGAATCACCAGTCTTGCCTGCTTCAGACCTTTCCTACTGTAGGCTTACAGTCCCTCCAGAGAATTGAGGGGCCCTTTGTTAATGTAAGACGGAGTGAGATCCATCTTCAGAAGACTCATTTTGCAATTTAGTCTGTTTCAATTTGGAATATGAACTTCAACAGAAGAATTGAGGGGGAACAGGCCTCATGAACCGAGAAGAATCTCCTTGCCAGGCCCAAGGTCAGACTTCAGTTTTCGTGGAGTTAGTATGAAGTAGCTGAATAATTGTCCCTCACCAAGGTGTCTCCATACCTGGAGCCCCAATTTCTGAAACCCGTGGCTATCATTACCTTCCACGGCCAAAGGGCCATTTTTTGCTGATATGCCTGAGTTAAGGATGTGGAGATGGAACAATTACCCCAGAATAGCTGAGTGGGCTCAACATAGCCACAAAAATCCTTATAAAAGGGAGGCAGGAGGATGAAAAACAAATAAGGTGATGTGTAGATTGAACCAGAGGTTGGAGTGATGCCCTTTAAAGATGGAGGAGGCTGCCATGACCCAAGGAATGCAGGGAGTGTCAAGAAAAGACAAGGGAGTGGTTTTCTCCTGAAACCTCTGGAAGGAACACCTATTTTAGACTTCTGATCTCCAGAACAATAAGTTAATAAATTTGTATTGTTTTAAGTCACATGGTTTGTGGTAATTTGTTACAGCAGCAATTGAAAACTAATACATGGCCCACAGGAGGGTTCCCATAATAGACAGAGGTCACAGGAGTTGCTGCTGTTGAAAGGTTAGGCAGAGTAGTGAGTATCCTGATCCTTCTCCCCATCTACCTGGTGCTGCTGTTCCATGATGCATAATTCACCATACTTGTGCTTGGTGGACTAAAAATATCTAGTCATGTCCAAGTAAAGAGGAGGTTCTATAAGCTTGGGAATGGGGAGGTCAGTCATTTTTGGGAATTGCATCTGAAATAGCTAGCTTCAGTTGCCACTCTTGCCGTCTTCCCCCTAAGAAAAAAATTAATTTTATTTCAATTCCCTTCTTAGTGGCATTATCCTGGGGAAGCTGGCCCTATCTATAAATTTCTGTAGTTATTGATTACTAAGCTATTCCTGATGACAGTTACTGGCCCAGATATGAACACATGACCCTAAGAACCCATTGGACTGAAGGTTGGCTCCAAGGTACATAAAGAGAAGAACTTTTGTAAACAAGGAGGCACAGCCCCATTTACCATTGACAGCCATCTTTTGACCAAAAAGGGTAACCAGTTTTAGGAGGACACTATTACAGAGCAGAGCAGAACAGATGCACAGAAAGAAGCTGAGTCTTTGTGACATCACTGACATAACAGCTGATAGAGAGCCTGGACTTCTACATGAGTACTTTACTATGTAAAGCCAGTTTAAATGGACTGTTACTTGCTGCCACAATGATTCTTTTAAAGCATTTTCTGATGTCTGAGTCTTGTCTCACATCTTTCTTGGCAGACAGTAAATATGGTTTTAATAAGAAGAAAAGGATTTACATTTGCTGATAACACTCTCATCTTGGGCAAGAGATGTGGTCACTTTTATGACTAATTTTCCAAACTTAAGGAGAAGATAATGCTTATACTATAGACATATTTCAGGAATTTAATGAGACCGTTCTCATGAATTCACTTTAAAAGTTCTGAAGTGGTAAGCAGGTAAAGCTGCAAGAAATAGGAAGGCTATCTTTCTGTTGCTGCTTCTCAAATATGATTTTAGTAACTAAAAAATATCACTTTTCCCATCAATTTTCTTCTGTCAAATTAAGTTCATGATATAAGTGGTAAGGGATATGTATGTATGTGCTTTTTTTCTTTAAGAAACTCAATAATTGTTACTTTGAACGAAAACAAAACCACATTTTTTTTTCCCACTGAAGTGGATTATTAGCTCTTTGAATTTGCTTGTCATACCTGGTGCTCAAGTTTGTTGTCTGATTTTAATTGGCACTTCTGATAATATTAGTTTATCCCAGGGATGATAAGTAGGCTTAATCTTGTGTGTCAACTCCAACTTGTGGAATCTTGAAAATCTCTGCTCAGAAGTGTTCTGAAGCCATGTTGACATGGTGTGAAAATGCTGTGGTGACCAGCGGTGTTTGTCACAGGAGTAGGCTGGAGAAATTACTACTAGTACGAATCAGCTTCATCTTAACCCAAGAACATATCACTAGGATGAAGGGAATTTGAAGTTCCCTGGAGGCTGTTTATGTTTAAAAATGAGAGTGAGTGTATTCTCTGCTTATGGACAAGTCAATCTTTCAAGGACATGACCTACTCTTTATTGGTTTTG
The DNA here is from genome assembly GCA_004024925.1 of Scalopus aquaticus. Lineage (NCBI taxonomy): Eukaryota > Metazoa > Chordata > Mammalia > Eulipotyphla > Talpidae > Scalopus > Scalopus aquaticus. The sequence continues at coordinate 15,228 of PVIJ01001939.1, forward strand.
GTTTCTTATGTATTTTTTTCAGGCAGTATTCCCAGGAAATAGAGAGGACACTTATTGGCTTAGGTTTAATCTCTGCAGGAATCATCTTTTTTGTGTAGTAAACATATGTAATATGCGAATATACTATAGTGACAATAAATGAATAAAAAAGCATACACAGTAATAGGCAGAATTCTAAGATGACCCCCAAGATTCCTATGCCTGGAGCACACACTATAATCCTCTCTCCTCGAGTGTGGCAGGACCTGTGACTATGATGGAATATCACCCTGTTGATTTTGTTAAATTGTGGCAAGGGTGAAGTGGTTTTGCAGATGAAGTTTGGATTCATATCAGTTGATTGAATTAACCCAAGGGATATTATCCTGGATGGACCCCATTTATTCAAAAGAAGTATCTGACCATTCCTGGGGAGATTCTCCCACTGGCCTTGAAGAAGTAGTCACTGTGGTGCAGGAGGGCTGGTGACAGGGTCACATGACAATGGAACTGAAATAACTTCTGGACCATAAATGACAGCCAGCAAGGAAATGGGGAACCCTAAGATTCAATCTCAAAAAAATGAAGTCTGCCAGCAACTGGGAAGAGGGCCCCAAACTCCAGAAAGGAACAGCTAGTGTGCCTTACAAATATTTAATCGATAAATGGGTTGGAAAACATAAGAGAGGTAGGAGGATTAGTTGTGGTCATCATCAAGCTTGAATATTCAGAGAATTCATTAGGAACATGTTTAACTGTGAAAGATGACTCAGCAGTATCTGCATTACTGCCTTTTAAAGTCTGAGCAGAGGACTATTACCTCAAAGGTATAAAAATTTCTTTGGAGACTAAGTCCCTACATTTCTCCAGTATAACCCCATCCATCAATGTGAATTGCTGTTTGTTTGTTTAAGATCTTCTTGCCAACTTTAGACATTCCCATTTAAATATAAGTCATTTAATTTTCTACAAGAATACATTTTATTGAGGTATAACTACATGTAATAAAATACACCAATGCACAATTCAAAAGAGCTTGGCAATTCTCTAGACCCACGTAACCACCACTATAATCAAGAGATAAAATCTTTTTATTACTTCTCAAAGTTTTCTTGTACCCCTTAACAATCTCATTCTGGTACCACACAACCCACTGATCCACTTTCAGAAAAATTATTTTTTGTAGAATTTCGTGGAAATGAAATCACACAACCTGCACTTTTTGTGTCTGTCTTATTTTTTTCACATAATATTTTTGAGATTTACTCATGTTTTATGTTTCGGTGGTTTGGGTTTTTTTTTATTGAATATTATATTATTGAATACGGTTACTATATTCAATTGCATGGATATACCACAGTTTGTTTATGAATTCAATTGCCTATTAAGAATATTGGTTGATTCTAATTAGTGAATAAAACTGATCTAAGCATATGCATGAAGTTTTTATGTGGGTAGGTTTTTATTTGTCTTAGATAAAATACCTCATAAGAGGATTGTTGGCTCATTTGAAAAGTATGTATCTAACTTAGTAGAAAATTGCAAAACTATTTTCCAAAGTGGCTTTCACCAATTTACATTCCCACCAGCCATGGAGAGGAGTTCTAATCACTCTCAGCTTTGCCAACACTTGGTATGGTTAGTCTTTTAAATTTTATCTATTCTAGTGCATGTGAACAAGTATCTCATTGTGGTTAGTCATTTAATTTTTATGTTAACTTTACATACAGTTTTTGGATTAAAAAACCAGGCCTCCCTGGTGGTGCAGCGGTTAGGCGCTGCGCTGTGGAGCTGTCGGCAGCAGCGATGCGAGTTCAATGCCCAGCCTTGGAGAATCCCACATGGTGCGGCAGACCTCTCCTGCCTCGCCCGCTGCTCTCCTCAGCAGTGTATTTCTGATCTGCCTGTTCTGCTCCCCACTCTGTCTCTGGTGAAGCCTCTCGCCACTCCACACCTCTGGTCTGTACCCCAGCTGTATGTATAAATAAATAAATCTTTAAAAAAAAACAAAACAACCAGGCTATAAAATTTAATTCCTATTTTATATCAAAAATAAGGGAAGATGAAATAAAGCACAAAATGATAAAAGTGACAGCATTCTAGTTAGACATTCTGACAAAACCAGAAATATTTCCATTTTATGAAATACCACTGGTGTTGATGTCGTATTTTGTCTTGATAGGATATCAGAAAACTCACAACCAGAAAGAAAATTTTTTAGAATCTGATTTTGAGCAACTTATGTGTGATGGGGGATAACATAGGCAACCATTAACAGCCAGTATAGATGAAATTCCTGCTGGGAATTATTTGGGCCTACATTGTTATCACTACCGGTCTGTTTATCCATCCATCCATCTTTTTTTATATTTCTATATATATCTTCCCTCTCTCTCTCTCTCTCTCTCGCTATACACACACACACACACACACACACACACACACATACCTTCACGAAAAAGGAATTTGAAGGGACAAATTATATGTCTTGGTTTATGTGAAGGTTATAATTCAAGCACACAGATTAATTCCGGATCTATCTCCCATTTCTATTGAGACCAGATTTTTAAAATTAAATCAAATGAATAACGCATTGTGCTATTCTAATTTTTTTGGAGGGATATGTCCTCTTCCACCTAAATAAAACCTTGCAAGGCCACTTTATCTTTTTTGCCCAAAGTATGGTTTTTAAATTTCACTGCTAGGATTGTGATGTAAACTAATTGTTTTTTAAAACATGCAAAGTGTGAAATAATTTTGAGGTTACTGTGGCCATCAAATAAATAACTTGAAACTTATGCCTCCAAGCCATCAGTACTTCAGAGAAGACTCCAGAGAGAATTAGACACAGAATTCTCTTATGGAGCTTTGATACATTTCAAACACTACAAATGAAAAGAAATAGCATGTTGAAAATGGAGATCATATGTATGGTGTAGCTTTTCTGTAGAAATTCCCTAAAATAGAAAAAATTTGGCAATGAGCACCATTCCTTCAAGCTGAGAAGTGGTGCCATGATGCATCAATAGGGATCTGGGTTAGATCCAATGTGGTCCATCCTAAGCAAAGAATACTATTCAGCTGTTGAAAAGAGAGGTAGACTTACACATATTGACTTGGCAGGATCTCTAAGACATATTTTCAAGTGAAAAATGTGTGGGAAAATAATATACAACCCCATTTACACAAAAAGACAAAGTACTATTGTGATATGAACACACATACATGTAGATGCATAACACGTACCAAGTCATCAACAGAGGTTGCTTCTGGGAGGGGAGAAGGTGAGGTGTGTGTGCATGTGCATGTGTGAGTGAGCATACATGGTGTATGTTAGTTTTGCAAAGGGCATGAGAGGGAGGCTGTGTTAGAAATTAAGATATTTTGTTCGATGACTTTCTAGTTGACTCTTTTTAAGATTATATTTGGGTATTTATGACAAGAAACCATTTAATTAAATGTGTCCTTAGTCCAAATCTGTAACACTTCCATTGAGCATAATTTTTTTAAAGATTTTTATTTATGCATACAAGAGTTGGGGTGTAGGCCAGAGGTGTACGTGTGTGTGTGTGGGAGGGTGGTGAGAGGATTCACTAGAGACAGAGTGGGGAGCAGAACAGGCAGATTGACTGAAATACACTGCTGAGGGGAGCAGTGGGCAAGGCAGGAGAGGTCTGCTGTGCGATGTGAGAATCTCCCTGGCTGGGGATTGAATTTGTGCTGTAGTGGCTGCTGATAGCTTCATAGGCTGAGACTTAACCCCTTGCCACCAGGGAGGCCCTCCACTGAGTGTAATTAATGACTGTTCTGGAATCAATTCTGTAATGCCAAAACCAGTTCATTGAAAAATAGAAATAATCACAGATACAATCCAGTAGTAAGAGGTAAACCTTCTAGACTGTTTTGTTCTCCACTGTCTTTCTTTTGCTCAGGCCCCAGAAAAAAGCACAGGTTCAACAAATAGTAGTTGAATGAATATTTGGAGTTCATTAAAAACATATACTTTATATGACTAACTTGCAAATATAGAACAAATGACATTAGTTAGTTAGTAGAAAGTGCTTTGTGAAATGGAAGGTTTTAAGAAACTAAGATGGCATCCATCTCCATACCAAATTCAATTCTCTGGCATGAATGTAGTGTGCAACCTTTGCTAGATGTGACATCTGGCTTCTTGAGCCTTTCCTTCAGCATCATCCACCAGCGTACTTAACATGAAAATCAAGTCAGGATCACCCACAAAGTGCTCCTGGATCTCAGCCAGGCTGCCTACCCTGTGGCAAAGCTGTCTGCAACACAAGATCTTTGGTGAGGACATGTGTGGAGAATGGATGGCATTGCAGGCTGTGCACCGAGCTGAAACGGGATCACTATAAGCAGGGTGGGCAGAAGAAACACTGCGATTTAATATCAAATGATAGACTGTGGAGGTGAACTTCTGGGAAATCAGATGCAATGGAAAAATTCTTTACAGGCCAAGGGTCCCCATGTGGGTAAAGGGAAGAGAATAATGAATGAAGAAAAAATTTTGAAGTTTAAGCTTTGATTCAAGGGATGATAGTGGGCAGAAGGAGTATAAAATAATCTACCTACTAATGGCAGTCTTCAGGATAGTTAAAACCAAAAGTAATTATTAGTTTAAGGCACAAGTGATTTTGTGCAGTTAATATAAGTAGATGTCTGTAAATGTTACATTTATATGGAAGTATTTTCACATCATCGTGGTGTTTACCTAGATTTGAGATTTGCAAACATGTCACATTTGAAAACTTTGGAAAATAATTCTATGTTCATAATTTCCTATGTAAAATGAAAACACAGACCATCTGGAAATTATCAAAATGCTATGTAAAGGCAATGATGCCATTTACTGTATAGAATCAATTTAGCACACCAATAAAAACACACACACGTATAAACCTCGAAAAGGCAGGCTATTTTTTTCCATAGAACTTTTCATTTAAATTCTGTGGCCGTTTTTGCGCAGTAAATTTTGTTGTCACACAGCTATAGCTAAAGTGCTTTTTATTTGATGTAATCCTACTGCATCATTAAAATATCAGTATTTTTTATGTTTTGCAAATATTTGTGGACACCATTAAGCAGCACGAAGCACAATGCAATAACAAATGTCCATTTTATGGCCACTGTCAGACTATATATTGTATAATGCTCCAATATTATCAGCAAACTAGACCTAAATTATCACAACCCTAAGTCCATGAAACACAAGACACATACATAATCTCCATTCGTCCATCTATTGAAATGTTAGAATTAAAAGCCCGAGCTATTAATTCAAGAAGAAAATGTCATTTTCCAGAGGAATTTTTCACTCAGGTCTAAACAGGAGAAAAAGCAAAGGACTGAAGATAAAGGGCCGATTTTTGAGAACAACTCCAAACCTGAGAGAAGAGTTTTATGTCCCCCAAGAAGAAGCAGAGGTGAGAGGGGAAGTAAATGTAGAACTGGGAAAGTCATTGTGCTTTATTATTACTTGCATTTTTTACTATTATTATTTTAATCAACTATGACATTGGAATGATCAGTAAAATATGTTGGTTTACAATGTTAGACATTTTCTCTCAACTCACAATTCTACATGAGGGAAACCAAAGAATATGATGTTTTAAACTATGACAAATTCCCTGCAACATATGGTTTGTTGCAAATACTGAACAAAAAATCTCCAAGTTGCTCAGGAATGTTACCAGTAAAGGTGTGGCAGGGAATCTGTAGGAGATGGGGTCAAAATTGTAAATATTTGGTTATATAATTAGGCAGAAGTAGGGTGAGACTTGTAAACACACAGTGATTCAGTTTTCCCTGTGACAGAACCCCTCAACTTACTGTTAAATAACTCCTTTCTTCAGCTAAATTTCTTTATTGTGTCTGTAAATCAAAGAAGACAAATCATCTCCCACTGAGCACACATCCCTTGGTCTTCTTTTTTGGAGAGCTCTGAAGGGGGTGAAAGAATTGATTTCATTGACAAGTAACAATATTAGTCCTGGATGTTGTCAGAACTCATAAGAGTGGACAATGGGTAGAACTGGTAGAGTAATTTGGCCTATTGCAGTTTCCTTCCTCCTGTAGTCCGCTGATAGCAGTAGTTGGAGGGAGGAGAGACCCCTGTGGGTCTGCCTTACCCAAAAGATAAGGTAGGGGAGAGAAAAGTTAGCACTTAAAGCAAATGTTCTGACTTTCAAATGTACTTGTATTCAAACAACAGGGGCATTTTGATAGAAGGCAAACTATTACTTATCATGAAAGTGATTTGCTTTCTGAACTGCAGACCAAATGCATATGATCTGTTTCCTAAAAATACTCTGCAATAGAGTGTTTCTGTTTTTAAATTATCTCTTTATTACAAACTTCTTTATTCACCCAACTAAAGGGTTGTATCCTCCTCTGACAGAAGCTGCCTCAATGCATTAGGTTTGAATTATAACTTACTCCCCAAGTTTCTAAATATGAGGGCTAAATGAAGTTTGGGTTTCACTCCATCCTGAAATGTGTTACTGGTAGCAACAAGATTTGGCACAGGATTATGAGATACCTTGGTCAATAATTCTGGATAAATTTTTAAAATTACAAATTTACTTCAAGAGTATTTTTTCTCGTGAGATAAATTATTTTGCAGAAGAATTAACAATGGGAGTTATATGATTTATAGCTAAAATGGAGTTTTTGATAGATAAAAATTCTATTTCAGATTGGAATACAATGGAAAAAAGGACTGTCTTATTCATGTAAATGAACAAAATTGGGATTCTTTGAACTTAAAAAGAAGCAATAAAATCGTGACTTATTTAAATTAAAATATTCAAAATATTCAGATATGGTAGTCAGATATTAAAATTTCAACTTCATGGGATTTAACAACAAATTATAAAATTGAGCCATTTTTCTAATTTCAGTTACTTCAAAAAATCTAAATAAAACATTTGAAGAGAAAATTTTACTTATTTTCACATATTATGAAATAAATGTGAATATATAAAATAAATAAAATAAATGTGAATCTTATAATATCAATTTTAAAGATGTTTACATCTCTTAATTTCTGTCTTTTAAGAGTATCTTTTTAATCTAAACATTGGTAGATTAAGTTAGATTTTTTAAAATTGCTTTAAGAAGTGGTTTAAAAAAGAAATTTTAAATCTTACAATTAGGTTAGTTTTTTTCATACTTGTTTCTCCTTTAAGATTTTAAAAATATAATTATTTGAAGTTTTTGCTTGTTTCATTTTTCTCTGGGTTGAGAGTGGTGAGTTGGATGTGTCACATATCATGAGTCATTGGAATTACTTACAAGGAACTAGAAACAACATAAAACAGGCCATATACAATTCATGAGGTTACTTCAAATTTATGCATCTTACGAAAAGTAATGAAGTAACCATAAAGATAATGCATATATTTTCTACACGAATATTCTAACAGTCAGAGTGGAACAGTTTTCTGCATTTGTATTTCAAAATAGAAAACATAATTAAAGTCTTTGGTAGATGAATATATGTAAAGGTGAGTAGAAATATAAACATGTATTTCTGGGTGTTTACGTTAAAAAGTTTACACAATTAAGATACTGAGGGAGAGAGTGCTGAATGGAGGAGGGAGTTGTTTTTTTTTTTTACTTTTTTATTTTACATCTTTCTACACAGTTTGGATTCTCTGTGTGACAGAAATTTGTGAAAAAACATTTGTATTTTTAAAAGTCATTATTAAATAAATATGCTATGTGGAATTACTTCCTTTTCTTATTTTCTTCATATTTTCCTGTGTTAAAAAATGTCTGGCTAGTAACTTTTTAAAATAAAAGTGATTTAAGGCTATTTTAAAAAAAGCTTGAAATTAAGCTTTTTTGTTCCTGTGCTTTGGAACAGGCTGAGGAACAGTTACAAGTGGCCAAAATATATACATATTTAAAATTTCATATATTGTATTCTTTGATCAGTTGGGTAAATCATTAATTTCAGCATCTATATGAAAGTAATTAACATTTAAAAGTTTGACATTTTAAGGTGTCTATTATTTATTTCAAATATTTTTCTGGGAATTTTCAAAAATATATTAATTTTGTTGTTTGCTTTTGTGCCACTTCTTGCTATAAAGTTTTATATCTGGATATTTTGATAATTGGAACTTTACCTGACATAGTGACTTTTCTGCTGACTTTCTACAGGAAAAGATCAGCACTGAGATCTTTCTGTGATATGACCAAGTGGCCTTGGAAGCCTTCGGAACTAATTCACTGCCCTGCAGAAGTAGAATGTCATATATAAACGTATGAGGACTGACTGTATTCTGTAAAGAGTAGGATTTTGTCTATCAACATCATCTCATTTGGAATTTTATATTTGCTTGACGTATCATTCTGATCTGTCCTCACATGCAGTATGATAGTTCTGTCGTCAGCTGTAAAGTGTCTTGGTTTTCTAAACATCCTTTTGGGTGTAGTTAAATAATGTCTACTATTATTTCTTGGCTTCTCCATTTCATGGTTACCTTTTCAGTATCTGAAATTATTGTTTAATTTTGCATACGCTGAAATTGAGATTTTTTAAAATTTAAAATGTTAACTTCAAAAGAATACTTATCAACTCCTATAACTAGAACTGTATACACATGGGTTAATATTTACTTCCAAGATACATTCTGTTGCTGGCAATAGAGGGTAGAATCATTATGTAGCTTAGCTTTGTTTAATAGATGCCAAAACAATAATTTTAGTAACAAAATCATTTGAAACAGCTGTCATAAAAATTTTAGCTAAAATAACCGATCAATTGAATGGTTTGGTTTTTAAGGAGTTTTTCTGGTATCACATTGAAGTAATAGTAAGGCAAATAAATGCTATGACATGTTTCTACATTGTTTATCTCAATACTACAAAATAATTAAAAATAAGATTATTATTTAAACTTATTTCTATCTCAAAAGGCAGAAAGTTGTTGGTGAAATAACTTCGCATTGTATAGATAATTAGGGTGTGAGAAAATTGTTATTTGGATTTTAAGGTAGAAGATTTGTGTTTAAGTTCATAGATATCATAAGGACTTCAATATTAAACATATATCTTATATTCAATTTTTTGTATTGTCATAAAGGCCCTGTGGGAAATAATAAACAGCTCAAATTTTACTTCATATTTATTTTACTATGCATTTTTTGTTCAATATTATATAGTCTCTTTACACTTCCTTCAGAACCATATGTCACTGTGTTCTTCATTTATCTACCAGAAAGTTTTAAGACAGATAATCAGAAATCTTATGCCCAAGAGTGAAAATTGAAGATCATTTACCATTAGAAAGATATTGTATCACAAAGATTTTTTTTCAATTTCCATTACGCATTACTAATTTCATTTAAAATCAGTTCTTTTATAGAAATGGTAATAAGATTATTGGTCTTTGAACATTTTATTCGCGGTTGAGACACAAAACATAAGTGCAAAAGGCAAAATATTTTGATTGAGCATTTAGCAAATTATTTTATTTGCTGATACTTTTAATCAAGTCCCATGCAAATTTATTTTTAAAGCAAAATAATGATTTTTATTCTTAAAAAAGAGCTGAACTCTCAAGACAGTGTTTTCAGCACTGTCTTAATTTTAAATCAATAATGGGTGTTATGTTTTCTAAGACTTTGATATACAATTGAGAAAGCAACTTACTGATTTAAATGTTTGAAAACATGATAGCCAAAATCCTATGGTGTTAATATACCTTCATCTTTGTTTTAAAACATAAATTAATATTTTCGTAACATGTGTTTCTTGCTTGGCACAATTACCATGTCAGTGATTCACAAATATATTTCTAGGTTATGCATTAAAACTTTGAAAGTCTGCTTGGAGATATTTCAAGTAGTAATGCAGAAATGGTGAGTTTTTCTCTTGCCTTAGAAGCACAAATTTCTGTCATAAAATTTTTTGAATATTTCCATTTTGTAAATGGACATTTGTCTAGATTGCTACAACTGATGTTACTATTATTACTACCTGAGATAATATCAAGCACAAATTTTTCCAGGCATTATATGAATTATCATACTTAGTGCATTACATATATTATCCATTTAATCCTCACAACAACTGCATGAGACAAAGACACTTATCTCATTTTACAGAGACACAGAGAGGTTAAGTAACTTGGCCATTGTTTCAAATTAGCTAATGGTAGTGCTGAGCTTTGGAACCAAGATAATCTGATACCATAGTTCATGTCTTAACTTCCATAGATATGGGTATTCAAATCTATTTGAGAGCTGGAATTTCTGTTTCATAATGATTTATATAGTATCAAAATTTTATGAACAAAATTGTTATGAACAAGAAATGTAAAATTCTGGAAACCAATTTTAGTTTAATATTTTTTCTCTCATCTATAGATAGTTTTTACACTTACGGAAAAAATAGTGTGACTCCTTAAAATCAAGGAAGATGCTGCAATAGTTAATTGGGGCATGGTTGAAAAACGGAGATAAATCACTTACTTGTTTTCTTACTTCTGGCTTTGTGTGATTTATTGTTATCTAGCAGTAAAGGACACACAATTTGCTTTCAATTTCTCACAATTTTGTTGGGAAATCAGAGTAGGTAAAATGTTGGATAAATTATGGACAAGACTAGAACAGAAGCAAATTTACATTCACAGAAAATGATCAACTATCTTCCTTAGCTTAAGAGAGAGTAGGGAGAGAATGCTCCCAGTAAGTCTTTCTGGAGGAGGTGATCCTTGAGATGCGTACTGAAGGAATTTGTAAAAGTTTTCCAGTCAGAGAAGGATGGAATGGGGGCCTTGCAGGCAGAGGAACACTATATATAAAGACAGAGCAAGCATAACCGCATGTGACCTGGAAAGCGAATGGCGGAGCAAGGGGTATGGCATGTAAGAACTGAAGAAATAGTCAGAGCCTGTAAAATAAGCAGCCGTCTATACTAAGAACCTCTGATTCTATCTTGAAGGTCATGGAGAACCATTTAATATTTTTAAGCAGGGAGAAATATAATTAGATTTATGTCTTAGGAATATTGCTCCAGGCAGATAATGAAGGTTTTAATGTAGTGGGGCAAGACTAGAGTTAGAAGATGGTTGTACATGATCGTATTAATCCTGGTGAGATGTAATTAGAACTTGAATTAAAGCAATGGAAATGGAGACAGAGAAGAGGAGGACAGGTTTTAAAGCTGCTTAGGAAATCACTAAGTGATTACTTAGCTATCTCCCAAGGGAACAACTGTTCTGACTTTTGTTACTATACATTAGTTTTGGTTGTTTAGAATTTTATATAAAATCATCCAATAGTTTTTTTTTCATTTTGCTTCTTTTAGTCAATATTTATGTTATTGCATGTAGTAGTATTTATTCTGATTTATTGCTATAATTACTTTCCCTTGTGTGAATATATAATAACTTATTTATTATATATATAAAACCTTTAAGTTATATTTAATTTTGCGTTATTTTAATTAATGGTGCATAAATATTCTTGTATGCTTTTTTCTTTGATTTAATTTTCTTTAATTTATATCCTTTACATTACCATGTATCCCCTGTAAGTTTCCCACACCAATTCACCTGTGAACCATCACGATAGACCCTTGTGCTCTTTTCTCCCCTATTTTGGTCCCTCTTCCTCCTCCTCCCCTGCAGAATGTCTCTTATTTGTGGTTGCCTGCTAGTTTTTGTTTTTGTTTTTTATTTGTGTGCTATTTTCTTCTTTTGATTTCTCGTTTGTCTCTCTTATATTCCTCCTTTAAGTGAAACCATTCGATATTTTTCTTTTTCCTTCTGGCTTATTTCTCTGAGCATGATCCCTTCTAGCTCCATCCATGTTGTTGCGAATTGCATTAGTGTATCTTTTTTGATTGCTGGGTAGTATTCCATTGCATGCTTTTTGATGCACATCTATACACATTTCTACTGAAAATGTTATGTCATTACTTGTAAGTATATTCAGCATAACTACATATATAAGGTAGTTTTCCAAAGCGGTTGCATGAGTTTATACCTCTGTTAACAGTGATTAACAGATCCAAGTGATCCATATTCTCACCAATGTTGGAATTTTCAGACTCTTTATTTAAGCCAATCCAGTGGGTATGATTTGGTATTGTAGAATGCACTGCCATGAAATGGAGAATGTCACAGTACAGTGGCCCTAGGAATGGGCTCAATTTTCCCCATTCATACTTATATACAGCCACCTTGTATTACAATTCCCAGCATGCCATAAACCTGATCTCCTGGATGGAGGGCAGCTGGGAAGGAGGAAGAAGTGTAACTACTAGCCCAAGTTCAAGTCTTCTATTTTTATGCATAGTCTGTTCCTTTCCCCTTTCCTCTTTTTTTGAATTTTAGATTATTAATTTTACTTCTCCATTTCCTCTGTGTTTTAGCTTGTCAGCAATACATTGCTTAATGTTCAGTCAAGCCATATACTAAGATTGAACATGATATAGAGGTTCCTAGAGACCGTGAGAGTTAATGAATCTCCCAAGGAAAATGTGGAATGTACAAAAACACCCGAGGAGGTAATCTTTCTAAACGACATATTTTGGCAGTTAGTAAGGCAAAAGGAGTCACCGCAGATAGTACAGGAAATTATATTACCATTGACAGTAAGAAAGTCTGGGTGTCAATCCTTCAAGAAAAGTCAAGATAAGAAACTTTAAAATGTCTATTGTATTCCATGCATATCTTTGGCAAGAGAGATTTCATAAGTCAGAGGGCAGTAAGTTAAGGAGAGCAAGCAGAAATAGTGAATGCAGATTTTTTTTTGAGAAACTTGGTTATAAGGAGGAGAGAGAAATGGAAAGGCTTGACCTTCTTTATAGGATGAAAGGAAAGTGCATCAGAGAACAAAGGTAATGCAGAAACTCCAGGAGGGCAAGGGTCACATCTGTATTGTGTTCAGCTGAGTCCTCAGCACCCAGAAGATATCTGGGACAAGCTCAGGGTTCATATTTATCTGTTGAACAAAGGGCTTGAATGGGACTGATGTAAGATACGGTTGAAAGAAGCAGTATCAATGGGAGATCATTAAGGAGTTTAAGAGGGAAATAAAAGCATTGAGTCGGAGTAGAGAATCCTTCTATTGAGCCAGGAAAGATGCAGATGAGGAGGGTTGAAGGTGCACATAGTTTGTAGATGTTGGGGTGCAAAGGAAACCATTCCATATCCTCTGGGTTCTAGGCTGGCAAGTAAACAAATATCATAAAAGGAACAATCTCAGAGCCAGTGGGTGACAGTGATGGGCAACATAGGTGCATCTTCTGGCCTCCACCCCTGGCTTATGGAACAGGGGACCACTAGGAACTAGTGAGGAAAAAAGCTAGGAAATGGGTACAGGTGGTCAGTTAGGAACAGGGTGTCAAAGCTGGTTCCGAAAGGTGGGTCAGTTAACTTGGGAAACTCAGTAGGCCTCAGTAACCTAGGAGACCCTATAACAGGTCGATCCCCAGGCAAAAGGGAGGTTCCAGGCCCCTGCCCCACCCAAAGGAGGGTGGAGCTTAGCAGGAGAGATAGAAGCTGGAGGAGAGAGAAGAGAGAGAGAGGAGACTGGAGAAGGAAGGAAGCAGGATGGAGATCCAGAAGAGGCACAAGGAGCAGAGAGACATGTGAAGAAGCTGCTCTAGCCTGGACTGATTGAAACTGATGTGAGAATGAGACCCGTGGGGAGGTTAATAATGGTAACGTTGATCTTGATTTTGCTTTTGCTTTATTCCCCCCCAGACTTGTCTGTTTCTATGGGTCCCTGATAAAAGGTGTTTTAGTCTTGTGGCAGGCTTTCAGGCCCTGCTGTGGGCCAATCCCATTTGGGTGGACTTTTACCCACAAGGTGACTTTGGGTGCTTGATTTAAAAACTATATTCTCTGTCTTTTTTTTTATTAAACACTAATGGTATTAAAGTTTCTTTCCACTAAAGGTCATATATGTTTTATCTAGATGCAGCGGATGGCAGGAACTATTCAGAGTGGGCAGGTTTCGAGGTTCGGGGTGCCCCTCTCCCTGCCCTGTAACAACCCCACAGGCCCGACCAATCCGTGAGAGACATAATGAGGAAATGTTGGGGTTCAGGTGAGAGGGTTCTGTTTGTGGGATTCTTGAGTCCCTCTGAGAAAGAATTCAGCAGACATTCCGATCATCAGCACATGGCAACTTTGAGGTGAGGGAAAAAAGGAAAGAGAGATGCCTACATAGACATAGGAGGGCAGTCTTAAAGAACAAGAAAGGCCTTTTGTCAGGGAAGGGGTGTTCTCTTATAGTGGTCTTGGATGGAATTATTGCCTGGGAGTCAGATTGGGTTGGTCTTCTAAGATTGATAACCCTCTTTGCCACCCACACTATGCCAGTTGAGTCTGAAGAAGCAAAGAGGGAAATCTCAGGCCCCCATGCCTCCAATCATATACCAAGCATGGCTGTTTGGCCCAACCCTGGTTCCCCAGCTCAGGAAGTCTGGTTTTAGTATTCTGAGGCTGGTGGTTCAAGGCAGCTGTATTTATGTGGGGGCAGGGAACATGGTACCCCCTTTCAGAAACTGAAGTCATTCTTTATTTTCTCTGGGAAGAAGGGAAGTGAAAGTGACGAAGTTGGTGGAATCTGGGAGGACTAACCTTGGTCATCAGGACTGATTGAAATCTTGCAGAATACTTAGGCTAGAGACCATGAGTTTGTTAAATCTTTATGTTAAATCATATATTTGAAGTATATAGGAGCTGCTGGCAGGCAAGATGAGGGGCAGCCCGGGATCTCCAAACCTGTCGGCTCTAAATCGGTTCTGCCATCCACCACATAAAGACAAACATTCTCTACTATATAAGACCCTCAATTGAAATTAACTTTAATAGAGAGAAGGGAAAGGATATATTTAAAACAGTTTCCCCTTGAAACACCTAAAGTTATACCCATCTTCACATAGGTCAATGCCCAGCCAACAGGGCCGCCCCAAAGCAGGGCTGCAAAGGCCCAAAAGCTTGCCACATGTCTGAGGCTCCTTCTGGTGGTATAACCCAGGGCTGAAGTCCTGAGGGAGGCACAGGTAAGGATAAATAGATCCAGGTGAAATACAAAGTACTGGTGGGGGTGGAAAATTTATAGGAAATATTTATAAGGGCCTGCAGAAGCAACCCCTGGAGTTCAGTTTTTTTGGGAATTCAGGATTCTTTCAGGATTCAGCATTCTGGGGTCAGCCATTCCTGCCCCCACCAAGCTGATTTTCCAGAAGGCTCCAGCGGGCCTCTGAAGGACCTGGGGAGGCTTCCAGCAGCCAACCGTGGAGAAGTGTTCAGACCCTATGCAGGTAGCAAAATAGGAAAGGGGCAGAATAGGAAAGGAATAGAAAGGGCCAGGTGAGTCTGGAAGGAAAAGAGCAAAATCAAAATACAAGCCAAAATAAAGGCTGCCATTGTCAGCCTCCCCACCATCTCTCACTCCCGTCTCTTCCAAGTATCCCCTCCCATGTCTTCCAAGCCCCTGGTGCAAGTCCAAGGCTGAGAAGCAAGTTCAGCTTCTTTACATGTCTCTCTGCTCCACATTCCTCCTCCAGGTCTTCTCTCTCAAGTCTTTTTTTTGTTTGTTTCCACTCATTGCTCAGCTCTACCCTTCATTAGGTGAGGCAAGGAACATGGAACCTCCTCTTTTTAGATTACACTGTTACAGAACAATACCATATTTGTGTGAGTGTGTGTGTGTGTATGTGATATTTTTCACTTACCACAACAAGATTTGGAGGGGAAAAATAGGTGTTTGAAGTAATCTATGGTTAAAATTTCATTAGTAGTGTGGCAGAAGGACAAGGTCAGCATGATTGAAATACCAAAGGAAATGAATATTGGACTGGAGAGACAGGTGGCAAGAAAATGGAGGTTCAAGGAATTGAAGATTTCAGTCTGGTCAAAAGCAAGCCTATGCAAGAATGGGAAGTTCTGGGGGTAGGAATGATGGAGGATAAGAATAGAAAAACTGGAAAGGAGGTGCCACAAGATCAGAAAACTGGCTCACATCGTGCCAAGAGCTGGAGGAGGGGGTAGAAGGAATTAACAGGCACTAACCCAGCTGTAAGAACTAAGATCCTCAGGCGCCAACGCCTAGATCACAAAGCACAAGCCCCCAGCAGATATCAGACTGCTGTAGGGAGTGTCAGGAGCAGACCTGAAGGTGAAGATATGGAGATTGAGGCCATTGTAGAAATCTGGCCCCTTTCAAATTCCACATAGTTATTCAAAATCGACAACAAACAAACCACTCCACAAAGGAATGAGCCCCTCCCAAAGAGAAGAAGTCTACATGGGGCAATCTGCACTGGCAAGGGGCAGCAGCTCCTCTGCCCACCTGTGGCTATGCAAGTGCTTCTTTTCACTAACTCTCTCTCCCCTGGCAGGGCAGCAGCCCTCCTGCCTCATCCCGTGACCTGTGCCAGGCCAGGGTTTCTCCTCACTGACCGCGCTTAGCAGAGGCAGCTCTCCTCAGGGCTGCCCCCTGCACATGCAGGCCTCTCTCTTAGCTCTTTCCCCTTTGTCTATGCAAGCATCCTTTATTCGTCTCTTCTTTTTCATAATAAACCTGCCCCTTTGGATATAACTAATGTCTCTGTCATGGAGAAACTCACCTGGGAAACTCACACTGTGCCCCTGAACCAGGGAGCTCTGGTGAAACCTTTCCCAAACTAAACCCAAGGACCCCACTCTCTGAACTCAATAACTCCAAAACAAACAAACAAACAAACAAACAAAGACATCAGCATGAAGTAGAATGTGGAAAGCTGATATTTAAGATTGTGTTTGGTTATACATCAGTTATGTTAATTATAGGCTGCAGGATAAGTTTCTAGAGCAGGAACAAGGTGGGTGGAGAGGAAGGTGAATGGACCAGCTATTAACAGAACTTGGAGGATGGGATATAAACATCACCTACAATTACCATTAAATTTTCCAGGGTAATAATCTGACTTCACCTCAAATAATGTCATACATTTTGAAGGGTCTTTTCCTGCCAGGTAGCAGATGGAATATAGACTCTGAAAGCTCAGGACAGCAGCGTGTGATCTTTGCTGAGAGGAGTTGGGAACAGTTTTTCTTTTTGGCAGAAAGAAGGCTTTGGAATAAGGAGTGCTTGGAATTAAGAAGAAGGTGTTAAAGATGTGATGGTTGCTGCATATGCTCAGTCTGATGAGTGGTCAGGGCTGAGCTGGAGCAGATGGCAAGGAACACGGAACTTCAAATAACAATTCATGTCACATTTTACTCTATCATTTGATGTTTGGGATCAGTTGGGATCAGTTGCTCAGTTGGGATCTCCAAGACACATTTCTATGCTTGTAAAAGCATCCCACCCAGAGCTACTCGTAGTGGAAGGAGAAACTTGATGAAAAACGAACACTCTTATGAAGACAGACCTCCAAAATAAGATTACTCCTATTTGGCAATTTGCACATAGAATTTCTTCCCAGCCTGGAATAATGGTGAGGACACTATGCCATATGAGACCTTGGTATTTGAAAACTGAATTTACCAGGCAGTTTTGCAAACCAAGCCATCCAAATATGTGATTATGATTACAAAGCAACACAGAAATAATGGGGTCTGCAATTCTGAAGAGGGTTGTTTATTTCAGGCAAATACTGTGAAATCACAGAGTTACCGCTCTGTGAGTTTTATATTGTCCTTAAATCATTGTTTTTTCAGTCTAGTCCAATTGCTTTTGCAAGCAAGTTGCTTTTGCACTTCTTTTGTCTCTATACAGCAGCAATTTGTTTGACTATAGGCCAATTAATCTATGACTTCCTGCCTGAAAATAAAACAAAATGAAAACAATCGTATGCCCCTAACTAGAGAATCTGGTGTGTTCTATTAATTCCCTTTCCAAGTCAAGTTCATTTCTCATTTGGTTGCTTGACTAGAAACTAAGTTTTGCAGTTTAGTGGAAAACTACTTTGTTTGAATTGTCTGAGTTAATCCTCGCCTTTGGGTATCTCTCTTTTCAAGAGGGAAACTGAAGTTTAATTACCAGGATGGACAAAGGACTAGGTATGTTTTTCTTCCTACTATGTCCTAGATGACACTGGTCAACAGTGAGATCGTTACCGACTTAAAAAGGCCTTAATCTGTAGTATCTTGGTGTGCTGAACATGAATATAGCCCTGAAAATTTTTTATTAGCTCTCGTTTTGAAGATATTTCATATAATTCATTATCTATGTTTCACCGTGTAAATTTATCCAGTAGGACTGCAGCAGCATCCTAAATCAGCCTAGAATGATGTAATATTGCACTGCATTGCATAATACCATCATGCACACATCATCCAGAGTTGATTGCATCATTTTCTGATGCAATGCAATACTACTGCCAGGCGGCTGCTGAAGTAAGCTGACATCAGCAGTGCACTCTAGAGAACCCTGTCGGAAAGGCTGAGCATTGAAAATATCTTCAGACTTTGTGTGAGACAGTTGAAGCTACTGTTCCATGGAACTGTTATTATTTTATCCATTTAGGCACAATACAGAACAGTCATGCCTCGAAAATGTGTTAATAGTGTGGACAATTTCTGCTCTATTTGTGGGGCACTGATACTGTCCCTACATTTGCAAACCAGAAGAAAAGTATCACTTCTCAAGTGAAGAAGGCTTATCATCTTTACTTCGGATGCAAGGTTGGTGACCAAAACAAGGCTTGGGCCCTGCATATATGCTGTGCTACATGTACAATACAGCTTTCACAGTGGTTCAATGACAAAAGCCATCCATGCCGTTTGCAGTCCCCATGGTGTGGAGAGAGCCAAGCAACCACATAAAAGACTGTTACTTCTGCTTGGTTCCTCCTCTTTCAGGCAGAATAACGAAGCAAAAGAAGTTGAGAATAGTCCACCCAAACATTCCGTCTGCATTGAGATGACCAGTTCAACAACTTGCTGCAGGGTGATGCAAAACAAGCATGCAATGCTTTTCGCCTAGTGTCTACAAACTTTCTTGGGAATGTTAAGGCAGAAAACTACAAGGAACTAGTAGAAGACATGCTGATGCAGTATCAGAAACTTGGCTGCAATATGTCTCTAAAGATCTTCCTTCATTCCCATCTGAATTTCTTCCCTGAAAACTGGTATGGTTAGTGATGAACATGGTGAACATTTTCATCAATATATCGCATCAATGGAACAAAGATATCAAGGAAAATGGTCCACTACAATGCTGGCTGACTACTGCTGGACACTCCCCAGAGATGCTCCTGAACAGCTGTACAAGAGACAAGCGAAGAAATCTAAGAAGTAGTCTATGACTTAATTTTTTACAGGTATTAATTGGAGGCCTATTACTATTGGCATGCATTTCGTGATGTAAACATCTATTTATTGCAGATTACAAAAAAAACTAGAGCCAAAATTAGAACATGACTGTCATATTCGTGTTGAGCACATACAAACTGATAGGAAATGAAAAATTTTATTTCAGTGGTATGACTTTTGTAAAAATTTGTTGACCAGTGTGATAGGTATGATTGCTTCTTCTTGTACATCTGTTCATGTTAGTCACACTTTTTGGGCAACTGATCCTTGGACTTCTTTTCAAGAAACTTGCATTGGAATGAAATTTCCAAAATCAAGTTGAAGTTCTTCATATTTTCCTTGCTAACATAAGATTTCCACCATTGACACTAAGAGACCAGAAGCTAAAATTCTCTTTAAAAACTTGTTTCCTACCTTTACAACTCTATTAACTCATCCAACTTGGGAATCCCCACCCATCTCCCTCATAAAACCAGGTCTTTGTCTTTACAGATGGGTTGTTGCTTTCTTTATTCATGTATAATTGACATTTAACATTAGGTTAGTTTCATGTGTATGACGTAATGATTTGGTATTTGTGTATACTGTGAAATGATACCATATTAAATAAAAATCCATTACTGCACAGAGTTACAATTTTTTTTTCTCTTAGTGAGTATTTTCAAGATCTGCTCTCTTAGCAACTTCCAGATGTGCAATATGGTATTATTAATGGTAGCGGCCATGTTGTATTTACATCCCCATGACTGGAAGTGTGCACTTTTAACCCCTTTCACCTATTATCTCTCTCCAAAATGGCCTCTGGCAACTACCAATCTGTTTTCTGTATACAGAGCTTGGTTTTTGCTGTTTTCAGATTCTACATATAAAAAAGCAATTTGTATTTGTTTTTCTCTGTATGACTTAATTTCATTTAGCATAATGCCCCAAAGGTCCATCCTTGTTGTCCCAAAAGTTAAGATTTCATTACTTTATGGCTGAATAATATTCGTGTGTTTGTGCGCGCGCATGTGTGTGTATCTTTATCTTTGTTTAAATCCATTTATCTGTTGATGGATACTCAGGTTGTTTCCATAATGTACCTATTGTAAATCATGTTACATTGAACATGGAGGTATGGATATCTTTTTGAATTAGTGTTTTCAGGTTGTTTTTTTTTTTTTTTTTAATAAATACCCAGAAATGGGGTTACTGGATCATATGGAGTTCCATTTTATTTGGGGGGGCATTTCCATTCTGGTTTCCATAGTGGCAGCACTAATCTACATTCCCACCAACAGTGAACAAAAGGGTTCCTTCTTCTCCACATTCTTGCCAACACTTGATATTTCTTATATTTCCAGTGATAATCATTCTAACAGATATGTGGTGATACCTCATTAAGGTTTGATTTGCATTTCCCTCATGATTGAGCATCTTCCCATGTGCCTATAGGGCATGTGGGGGAGGGGGTTACTTTAGCCTGTAGAAAACTTCCTCTGTAGGCAACACTTTAATCCTTAACATTGTTAGCTGATACTTTCATTTCTCATCTTTATAGGTAGACTACTGAGGTAAATATACTTAGGTAAGTTGTAAGTATAATCAGAAAACTGAAGATATCCCCCAGTGGAAATGCATACATGAGTTAACTTTCATGATACAGATGGGGATGGTTGAGCCAGACAAATTTGAAATGATAAGCAGGAAAATTTGAATAATTTGTTATTGATTCAAAGAGTACATTTGACAAGTTACCACATCTGGACTGGGAAGGAGATTGGGAAGGAGATTGTAGTGCAATCAACATACCCAAACTACATGGACTGAAGTAAGGAAAGCAAGATCCTGTTACCAAAAGTAATTCTGGACAAAGCAAAAAACAACAGGTCAAAGCAATAGTGCCTTTCTTTCGGGAATGTTCCGATAAAGTATTATGTTTTAATTCAATATAATAATGAAAGTTGTATGTGTATGTAAGTATGTCCGCAGAATAGTTTTAAAGACCCCATGTGCACTCTTTTCCCTGTCTGCAGTGTCCATTTCTAACTCTACCTCCCTCTATAAGCTGGTCGATGACTATTTATCCTTCATGTCTCAGCATGAATGTCATTTCAGAAAACACTTCCTTGACCTAACAAACAGGGTTAGTACCTTTTTTAAATGTAGTCCTCACTACAATATTTTTGTGTGCTTACAAGAAGCCTTGTTAATTAATTTTTTGCTAATATTCATTTAAATTTATTTGATTCCCTGGTCATTTGGAAGTTCCATGAGGGCAGAAATGGAATTATTATTTACTGCTAATTTGCTAGTGCCTTGCACAATGCCTGGCAAAAGTGGGCACAAAAATATTTATTCAATGAATAAATAACCCGATTAAGTCTAAAAAATCTGAAATATTTGGCAAAATTTATAATTCAATTCCTTAAACTTTCTCTGTTAAGTTTTTTAAAAGTTGCAGCTAGTGTTTTTTCGATGGCACATACCCTGAAAATGGAACAACACAGAGATTAGCTTGGCCACTGTGCAAGGATGATGCACAAATTCCCGAAGTGTTCTGTATTTTTTAGATCTTAAAAGTTTCCATAACAAGAAAAAAATGTTTTCTAACTATGTGTGGTGCCAGTGTTATCTGGAAATATTGCTGTGGTCACTGCAATATATATAAATATTGAATCATTAGGTTGACATGTAAAGCTTACATGTTACATGTCAATTATAGCTCAATAAAAAACGTCACTTCTAACAATTGAGTGTACCAAGGTCTTGGTATCCAGAATATGTGAGTTTCTATTGAGGGTTATAGTAGGTTGCTTTTAGTTAAGGATATTAAATATTTTATAATTAATCATGTTTTTCTTATATACTGGATTTCTAAGAAGGTAAAGAGACAAACTTGCTGAATTCATTTAAATATTTTATACTATGCTTTTAAAAAACATATCTCAAATATCTTTCAAGCCCAAGTGGGGTGTAAAGAAATAATTAAAGAGCAGGGATAATTTTTACTTCCTGAAATTAAAATTAGAACAGAAACATTGTTCTCCATAGTTACCTTTGTTCAGCCCATTGTAGATAGCTGAAAAGAGCTTGGAGTTAAACTGTTTTATAGGGTCTCTTCCTCCACTGGAGCATATTTTGACTTGAGAATTTTGAAACTACATAGTCCTAATTACTAAAGCAGAGTTGGGTTTGTTTATGGTGAATTATCCATTATAGATAGCACTTTCTCTTTGCTTTTGGAATACTTGTTGAGAGAGATTTACATAGATTTGTCTCACATAGCTGTCTGGATACTGGTCAAGATAAGGGGAATCTCAGAAAGAGGGTCTTCCAGGAAGTTTGCATTCGCATAACAACAGTAGCTGGCTTGCATCTTCTTTCTCCTCTAGGTCCCTTCTGTTGGCCACATTTCCGAACACTCTTTTAAAATGGAGGCAAATGAGATTGTCCTGGGAATAGAGACCAACATTTGCTTACTGAGGAATAATCTCATACCAGTGCATTTCTTCAGAAGTTGAGGTCCCAAGCATACCCATCAGATTCAAGCATGCTTCTGATAGTCACCAGATTTCTGTAAAGCTGCCTCAGAACCTTGAGGTAGATGAGGTATGGAACTGAAGATTCTAGCTAAGCCTCATTCTCTTTCATGGAATCAGCATATTGAAATAACGTGCTTCTTGTTCTGGGTAATAGAGAAGTCTTACATAAAAAATAGTACTAATTCTTTTTCTATACTATTTTTAAATTAAATCTATTAGCTTTATTGAAATTCTTTTTGCCTTGATGATTGTTCTTTCCAGCAATCCAATTTGCCTCGTTTGGGGAAAAATAAAATAGTTCTGTATAGAATAAATGGATAGCTGCATTCAGGGTTAAAGAAGATAGAATTTCTTCCTACCCTTCCTCTTCACCCATGTACTAAAAGTTTAACTAGTTAAAACAAAACAAAACAAACAAACAAACAAAAAAAACATAAGACTTGACCTCAAATAATCTTTGCAACCTCTTTAATAAGCTAAGTATAAATGAATGGAAACATATTGAATTCGTTTCAATGAAGTAGACCTTTATTCTATATTAAGAATATTTGAAAAAATATATTCTAGGTTTCAACAAGTTTAAAATAGAAGGAAGCAAGTCCATGATGTTTGATGAGCTAGTCTCTCCTACTCTTGAGTATATCCAATACTCCTTCTCTAATCTTCTGTTTCTATTGCCCAAATTTCATAGGAAAGAATGGGCACTATAATGGGGCAAAAGTATGTCAAAATCATATCAAACAAAGGGAATGAAACTAGTGAGAAATTTGTAAAAGCTTTTTTGGCATGAAAAAGAGGAAAGAACAAAGAAGTCGCTGGTGGTGGCCTAGTGGTGGGGTGGAATTTTTAAGTGCTTGTCAGTTTCTTGGGTTCTGAGTCCATGGCCTAATTTATGTCTTTGTTTCATGGACGCCAAAGGACTTTTTTTTTAATTTGGAAAAATTTCATGGGAAGAGAAGATGATAATTGGCTTTCCCTATTGTTTGACGTTAGAGAAAAAAGTAATAGAAACTTCACAGATGGGAACCATAACCAAGGAGATTTTAAAACAGAGGTTAGCAAGAATCTGAAAATTAAAAAAAACCCTCTTTTTGGTTTTTATAGAATACTTAAAGAACACAGCCGACTAATCTTATTACTGTGTAAGAAATTGGCATTCACTATTCCCCTGCCATGATTGCTGCTCTTAATTAACTTGCCAAATTGCCTTTATAAATTCTCTATTTCCCTGATGCTTTCTCATTTCAGAAGATGTAGCAAAATGCTAGGGTGAGACAAAAATTCTGATAACAACTTGGGAAGTTTAAAATTGGAGTTTAAAGTCATTACAGTGATCAATTGTCAATGACTTACAAGAACACTTCTTCATCAAAGGAGTTTGTATATTCAACTTAAAAATTTGGGCATCAGGTAAAAATCAGATAGTTGCAGTAGATGTAGCCTAAAATAACCTGCAATGAGTGATGTCCTTGTATAATTCCTTTCCATTGAACATAGAGGGAATGTGTTATTTGCTTCTAACCAGTGGCAAATATGATTGGATGTCACTCCCATGAATGCCTTAGTTGTATGAGACTCTGCCTGGTAGACTGGAGTGAGAGATCCTTTCCAGCTGGCCTTGAAGAAGTCAGATAACATGTTGTTTGAGAGCTTGTGAGAGGTTCTATGGCAGGGAACTGACAGAAACTTACTGCCAAAAGCTTATAAGAAGCTGAGGTCTTTAGTCACAGTGCAAGAAGATGAATTCTGCTAATAATCCAAATGAGCTTGAAGTTAGATTCATCCCAAATTGAGCCTGCAGATGAGAATGTCGTCCATCTGAATGCTTGTAGCCTTGTGAGAAGTTGAGCCATTAAATTGTGCTTAGAATCCTGCTCACAGCAATGGTGAGATAACGAGTATGTGTTGTTTTAGCCACTTTGCTGATGATAATTTATTGTGCAGCATAGAAAACTAATATAGTAATTGACTTGCTTCAGTTACTCCTCAGTGCATAGTCTGATCTACTCTCTCTCCCTTAATGGTGTCAAAAGAGCTCACCACCTCCCTGGAAATGTGAAAAAAAATACAGGTAGCAAAACAAATTACTATCTCAGCGAATTCTCTTGCCACAAATAGAAGTAATACTGTTAGTAGGATCTTTTTGAAAATAGAAAAAAAAAACATTTAATTAGAGAAATTCACTAAGAAGCTGTGAAATAACTTAGTTATATTGACTTTAGAAAATAAAGTTTGGGATATGTGCAGGGAATAAGTTAACTGAGAAATTAAAAGTTGGGAAGTTAGAACACTTTAATAATCTTTTTGGAAAATCAGTGTATCCTCTATATGGGGAAGTGATAAATGTAATTAATGTACTAACCCCCCTGCCCACGATGGTTGTCAGTGATGAGGACTTTTTTGTTTTCTTTCATAAATCATTTTCTTGATAGTCCAGTCACAGAATCGTATTCATTTCATTGGTATTCAGGGAGTTCACCAGTGACTACTTTTTAAAATCTGTTGAATTTGACCTTAGTCACTTTGGAGTCAGTTTTCTGCATTCTTCTTTTAATCAACCTCAAAGCATCTTTTTGTATTTTCCCTTTACTTCCTCCCAAACTCAGCTCTGATCAGATGTTTTGGTATTA
The DNA here is from genome assembly GCA_004024925.1 of Scalopus aquaticus. NCBI lineage: Eukaryota > Metazoa > Chordata > Mammalia > Eulipotyphla > Talpidae > Scalopus > Scalopus aquaticus. The sequence continues at coordinate 40,652 of PVIJ01001939.1, forward strand.
GTAATCCATTTTTTTAAACCAATGTCTCATGATAATTTGCACATTAAGATTTCTTTCATTTATCCATCTATCACATTTTTAATAAGTAATTTTCACATGGCAAGCAATATTTTAGATGCTGGAATCACCTAATGGTGAGCAAAAGAGACTGTCTGGGTTCTTGTTTTTTGTACATGTAATGGAGAATAGGCACAGTAATCAAATAATCAGAAATTCCAGACAGCAACCAACCTTGTTTAGCATATTTTGAGTTTACCCCTGTTCACATCATTTATGCTAATAGATTCTCTCGGCCCAGGAGCCTATTTTTTGAAGATACACATAGACTACATTTTGAAGATATACAATGACTCCATGATTAGTAGATGCTTGTACAGAGCCTCTTATCTATTTATAGGGCCATGTATATACTTTCTGAGCTTCGCACAAATATTAGCAAGGAAAGCATGCTCTATGTTATAGGGAGGAGAGTTCATTTGATTTCAGGTTTTGGCCTTTGCTGGCTTTCATAGGTACTGGACCTGTTTATGCCATTGCTGAGTCACAGATTAAGAATTAGGGCTGGATGAGTACTGCTACTGGTGTAAATAAGCTGGAGGCGGGGAGGGCTGGTTTTTGTTTGTGGCACTGCTTTTCTAGACTGGTGACTCTGAAGTCTGTGCATTGCCCATGGATCTCACAGGTCAATGTTAGTCCTGAGGGATGGGGAAGAAAGCATAGCTTATTGCACTGTCCTTGTTCTTTTTGACCAGGTTCCTGGTCTAGGCTATGGGGAGCACCCAGCTCCTCTGCAAATGTTTCCCTCCAGTCAAGGGCTGTGTGATTTCACACCATTCAGCTCCCCCCCCCCGCCTCGACTGAGATGAGCTGTCCACGACCCCTGCCTTGGACCAAAGTCTCCAGGTGACTCTATACAATGCAGCATGAATATCCTGTATCCCTTCCAGTGCAGTCTCTGATGTCCCAGGAATATTCCCATTTTGTCCCGAACCACAGGATTCTTTGAGTTCAGCGTCCCTCTAGTTAACTGTCAGATGATCCTCTAGGGCGCCTGTGGGCAGAAGACTTTAAGGAACTATGGAGTTATTCCATATGAACTCTCAGAATTGTCTATATGTGTTCACAAACAAGTACTGGTAAGCTTCAAATGTAAGCAGATGTTGTGGGTAATAAGTTAAAACACATGTAGTATGTCTTCTCAATCAGCAGATGTTAGAAAACACTGGTCCAGGTACTAGGTCATATCATTTAGGGTGAATTTTGAATTTTGACTTTGGGTAGTTATTTAAATTCAGTTTTATGAGATAATGACAAATTGTTTTCCAAAGTGGTTGCACCTGTTAATCTTCTACCAACAGTGAGTGAATGACCCCCTCCTACACATATAATCAGTCGTTTAAAATTTTTGCTCAATTTGTGGGTACAAATGGTACCTCATTGTAATTTTAATTCTAATGAATCAGTGATTAAAGTTTCATTAATGTATGCAATAAAGTGGTAAAATATTTTATTACATTTATATATTTTTAAATATTTTAAATGTTTGTCAGTCATTTCAGTTTTCTCAACTGTGAACTGCCTATTCAGGACTGTGCTCAATTTTTATTTATTTTTATTTCTTACTAATTTGTATGAGTTTTTACCCAGAATATATATTTTTTTCTCTCCTTTGCTCAGTAGGATATATTGCAAAGTCTCAGTAGGATATATTGCAAAGTCTTCTCCCAGTATGTTACTTGTTGTTTTGTTTTGTTTTGTTTTCATTCCATTTGTAGTGTCTTTCTTTTATTTTTTATTTATTTTATTTATTTATAAAGATTTATTTATTTATACATACAGCTGGGGTACAGGCCAGAGGCGTGGAGTGGTAAGAGGCTTCACCAGAGACAGAGCGGGGAGCAGAACAGGCAGATCAGAAATACACTGCTGAGGGGAGTAGCGGGCCAGGCAGGAGAGGCCTGCCCTGCCATGTGGGATTCTCCCTGGCCCGGAGTCAAACTTGCATCACTGCTGCCGACAGCTCCACAGCGCAGCGCTCAACCGCTGCACCACCAGGGAGGCCCCATTTGTAGTGTCTTTCAACGAAGAGCCATAGTTAAGGTTTTCTTAGTCAAATTCATCAGTCTTTTCCATTATGGTTTGCACATTTGAATCTTAAGAAACCTCCTTTCCCTGGGACATAAATATATGTAAATATATTTTTTTGTCTAAAAGTTTTAAAAATTTGTCTTCTACATTTAACTTTTGATGCTTTTAAAAGAATGTTTTGTTCATTTATCTTCATTGCACTGTGTTTTTATGCTTATGCAAATGGGACCTTACTGCCCTCACTTATGTTCAGGCACATTCTGACAGATCAGCCCAAATATGACAATGACAAACATTAGAGCTTCCAGCTTTTCATCCTGCCACCAACTTGTGAGCTCAGTCCCAATATGCGGCTGTGAGACTTCTTGGAAAGCACCGACAAAAAGCGGTATGCTAATTTTTTCGCTCAAAATACATTCTTAAAATTGTGAGGATTTTTAGAACTAGGTAGCTAGCTTCATCTTCTTCTCTTAGCTAGAAGAAAATGCTTTGTGACCATGTGGGATAAAGGAGTGGACTGGAGGCCAGAGCATGAGAAACACTCGTTGGAAATATTAGACATCGGGAGAAGCCGGCGATGTGACTGATGAGCGCAGATTCACTTCCAGCTATTTAAAAGATGTCACTTCTAGTCTGGTATTAGTGACTTTGAATATTTTAGCAAATCCAATTTCAAGGGGCCTCGTCTTATATATTAAAAAATCTCTCCTTACATAAAGAAGAAATGTGTTTATAAAAATTACTTGGAATTTTATGTATTTCTTTTGCCTAAAATGCCTTTGTTATTTTCTTGAGCATTTAGAAATGTGGGTTGGAAATAGCAGTGTAGTCTGATGGGATCACTACACGATAGTCAATATCTAAGTGTGTCAGAATAAAAAGACGTAGTGTAGTTAAACTTAATCCTGGCTAATAACCACTGGCTTGCCTTTGAACTGAGAACACAACTGCTTCCCTTTACATCCTTTGCCAGAATGGGTATAACACATCTAGCTGGGATTTCAAGGACAGTCAACACAGATTACTGTAGAATCTCTTTTAATTTGACAGCATGGGTGTTCTGAGAAAAACCTGGGAAACCTATGCAATAGTTTATAGACCAAGAGGACTTCCATATTAGGCTTTCCCCTGGATATGGGCATGATACGGACCACTATTGCATAATCCCTCTTGATGGAGAGGTACCTCTTGCAATAAAAGTTAAATGCATTATTTTGACTATTCAGTCTTTCCAGCTGCCATATGTCTTATTTTATGTCAAACAGGCAGCTGGCTACAGCTGCCCGGGGCCAGTTTTATCCATTAGATAGCCTTTGGTAAAGGCTGGTGCTTCTTGCAACTTAGATCATGGGTGGTAGATGTCCCCACATTGGTGCTGATGAGAGAGCCCAAGCAGCTTTGGGGCTCTGACAGGACTCTGATCGCAGAGGGATTCTGAAGCCTCAGGTTCCAACCCTGAATCCAGATACTATGTTTTGTGGGCTAAGTATTCATCTTCTGAACTTTGTTTTCCTTTCACATCAATCTGGTCATCCTGCCTCTCAATGCTCAAAAGTGGACAGAAATGTTGATACAAGGAAAAGACACAGGATCTTTCAAGGAGATGCCGCTGAAGAATATGATTAGTACTGTAGCACTACTGAAAGAGTTAACGCACATGAGAGATATTATTACAACTTTTGTTGCAAAGTTATGCAGAAGCTCTAGTGACAATCTGGCACCAGGAAATGGAAGGTGTCTTGTGGATGTCAGAGCAACAGAAGAGGAGCAAGCAGAGCTGCTTTGGATACTTGCAGTTGGACTCATATAGAAAGGGGGAGCAAATTTCTATCTTATTTGGGTCTTGGGGTGTGTGTGTAGTATGAGAGAGAGATATGAAAGGACTAACATCAAACCTGTGTACTAATACAGTTTTGTTCTTTCGTTCATGTTTGAGGAATCTGTATGTGCTGATTTTTAAAAGTGTTTTGTGACATATGCAGATAGGTATGATTGTTCTTAAGGCCCTAGAAAGAACACAAAGCTGATCTAATAACTAACGGAGAAATTTCCTTTACAATAATTAATGTAAATAACATTGTCTGCTGTGATACCTCCATCACATTTGGAGAGACACTCCATGCCACAGGGGGACAAAATGAATTAAAATTGGTAACAGAAAAGACACATTTGTTTTAGAGTTCTAGATATTATTCCCCCTTGATGTATTACACATGGTTTAACATACACAACTTAACTGAGAAGTCTTAGGTTTTACTAAGGGCTTTATGAAGGAAGCATCTCAGGAATTGTGATGATGTGTTAAACCTAGGAAGGATAACAGTAAACTCTAGAAAACTCACAACTCTTCCAAGCAGCTTTAGTAATTGGAATAGTGATGGCATATTTGAATGTTTTCATGTGGTTTTCCTCTATTCCATTTATATTATAAAAATATTAGGCAGTGTACTGTATCCACATACTAAGAGTATTTCATCAAATACATTAAAGATCGAACCAGGACAAGCATGTCTGACTTAACTTGTAGACTCTCCGCTCTTGTATTATAAATGATATACATTCTTGAACTGAATTCTGCTGCTGCTCTACATAACTGTAATTTTAGTTAAAAAAGAACAAAGGAGCATTAGTCAACCATGGTGAAAGTTCAAATGTAATGTGGGTCAAATCAGGTTGGAATCAGTCAGTGGACTAAAATATTAAATATTTTCTATTCTGTTCTTACTGAACTGGCATTTTATAGAAACTATAGAACTTAGAAATAAGACAATGAGTTGATTGTTCTTCCCATGAATAGAAACCAAAACAAGAAAATGCATTGGGTATCACAGCATCTGCTGTATGAGGTTTCGATACCCTTTTACATCATGTGACTTTATAGAAGGGAAGGAGTGAGAGTGGTGTAGGGGAGGGAGAAGTTCTGTTCAATGAGCCTCTGTCCTTCTCCTCCTACTACTGAGGGCTACAGCATGTTGAGAACCACCAACCTTAGAATCTCTGGTAGGGAAATAAATGCTACCAAAAACAGTGCAGATAGTCCCAGTTTTCTTATCAGCACCTGAAGTTTGGACCATTGGTGGCCTAGGATATTGTCATACTGATAAACAGGCAAAATTATTCTAAGGAACTTGTTTCAAAAGTCTCTGGGCATCAGGATTAAAAGAGACTTTGTACAAAAACATACAACAATTAGTGGTGGTTTAAACAAAGTTAAAAGATTTTCCTTATTTCTGGATTTCTCAATGCTTTTAATATGTGCATTAGGATTTGGGGGACTGGCAGGGAGGAGGTCTAGTACTCAACAGGTCCCCAAATTTATTTAACCATAGAATCTTATTTACCTTCACGAATGCCATCTTCATTTTAGTATTACATGGGATACACTTTTTAAAATGCTCTTTGGAAGACTTGCTGGATAGTTGTAAGATTAAAAACAAATAAAGTGAAATTAGTTCAAATTTGGGAGTTGAAAATAGGATTAGAACTCCCTCATATTAAAGACATAAGATATTGATCCATGCTGAATATTTTATAAATAATGCTAGAAATTCTAAATGTCAACCATGAATTAGGGGAGGGTTCCTGTGGTGTATAATTCCATCAATATAATGTTAAAGTCTTCTGCTTACAAGAAAATCTAAGTTTGATTAACAGACCATAAACCTTCCCTCCCTTACTGCTCCTCAAATATTTCATGTCCTCTGAAAACCTCAGTTTCTATTGAGTTTTTAAAAGTAATGTGTCAGGTTCTAATGCTCCTGCTGGTTTAAGGAAAAATGCTTTCACTAATAAATTATAATGAATTGTCAGTCTCCACAGGCCTGTGACCTTCAGTCGGTAGGGGGTTTGAAGCTAAACTCCATTTCCCCCTTTTCTTGTTGGAACCACTTTTCTTGCTCTAGCCGCTCCTCTTAATTTATGGGTGGGCTGCCCATAGGACAACTCACCTGCAAAAATAGTTCATGCTGTGGTGTTTATTATACTAAGTAGAGTTCATGCTGACTGGGAGTTTTTACAAGGGGATGGAGTTGCTGTCAAGAACTTCCATCATCGGAGCAAAGGTAGCATTCAAATTCACTCATATTTCAGCACATAAAATTTAGAGGGGGCAGGAGTAGGATGCACAGGAATGAAATAAGACAGTGGTGTGAAGTCTGGGTAAATGTCTTTTTCCCAAAACTTCTATAAATCTGGCTTTAGGAAATATATCAATAGGAGTGAAATATTCACTGGGAATAGTTCATTCTCCAATTTTAAGCATTTCTGGCTTATTAAATTAGTGTTTTCTTTATAGAGAATTTTAAAGAATAAAATATTACAAAAAAAAAAGAGGGAAAAATCCTATCATCCTCTCTAGGAGAAATTATTCTTAACAGTGTTATTTTCTTTCCAGTGGGTTTCCTATGCATTTTTCCACAGTTGTGACAATACAGTACATACAACTTGGTGTCTTCCTTTTTTTGTCTAACATTATATCATACACATTTCCCATACTACTAAAATCCTCTGCAAATACACATAATATATAATTCTAAACAATGTTTTATATCATTGTGTACTTGCCTAAATATTATGCTGAGCTACATGGACTTTCTTTCTTCTTCATTTTCTTCTTCTTCCCTCTCCTCTGCCACTTCCTCATCTTCCTCCACTTCCCCTACCTTCTCCTTCTAGTCCCCTCTCTCCCCCTCTCATCTTTCCCATCCCCCCATCTTTTATTTTTTGAAATACCCCCAAATCAATCTCTTTCCTGCTACTCATTGCTGCCGCACTGCTCTCTCCTCTGTCTATATAGGATACTTCCCCCAGATCAGCAGAAGCAGGCACCAGGAAAGTTCTGCAAGGATGACTAATGGAAATATTCATTGGCTATTTGTCTTGTCCTCTTGAAACAAGAACACTAGACCTCCTGCCTTTCTAATGGGCCTGGTACATTACAGATGTTCAATAAGTATTGAATGAATTTATGTCAAAACTAGGTTATTTCTTTTTTCCTTCCCTAGGTTTTATTAATATTATAAAAAAAATCTTTGTACTTAAATTTTTACCTGCAGTTTGGATTATCTCCTTGGAATTAGTGATTAGAATGAAAATTCTCACACTAAAGGGTATGAGCATTTTACATTCTTGATACATGCTGAGTGACTTTGTGAAAAAAATCCAATTTTCATCAGTCATGAAGAAGTGTGCTCTTCTAATATTAACCTTAACTATAATTCTCATTCTCACCAGGATTGGCTCATTTTTTAACTAAATCTTGCAAAAATTGCTGGATTTTTTTCTGAACCCAACCAAAATTGGGATCATATAGTTTTAACTTGATGTCCAATTCCTGTAAGCTTAAACCCTTCGTTATTTATGTTTCTTCCTCTGCAAACTGTTTAAGTTCACTACCCAGATATCTTTATGGGTATCTTTGTTTTTTCACCAGCACATATGGAATTTTTGAAAACTAAAATATTAATATTTTGCTTATCATGTTTATTTAATCTTAACTTGAACATTCTAAGAACCATTTATAAGTTATCTTTTTCTTGTGATTTGTTCCATAGTTTTTAATTTTAGAAAATCCTCCTGTACCTAAGATCAGACATTCATCTGGTTTGATTTTAGTTATGGTTTGATACTTATTTTTAGATTGTATTATTTTGAAGTAATGTTGACTGAGGGATTTAGGCGCATGTGTGTTTAGATGTGACACTTCTTTTCAACTATGTCTGAACTTTTCCAACAAAGTTTTTTGAAGTTGGAACTTGTCTGAACCTTTGTTTGCATATGGTTTGAGGTGAGGATCTAAATGGATTTTTTTCAAATGTCACTATTTCTGTCTTTCTAACTGATTAATAATGACTTTCCCTTGAAAAGTTTTTGAAATAACATAAATTTTATCATAGCTATTGTTGAAATTAAAATAATTTAGATGTCTTCTTAACTTTCAGAAAACATGTGATTTAGTCTTCCTAAAAGAAGCAAACTTAGTTTGATATTTACTGACTGCTGATCAGCATGTTCAGAGAATGTCTTGGAATATTTGTAAGGCCTCGTAAAATCTTTTAAAGGTAAATAAATATTAATATAAAAATTAAAAACTCTTTGGTATGAAGGAAGATGCCAAAGTTAAAAAGCAAGGCAGGTTTGAAAGAAAATATAGTAAGGTATAATACAAAGATTTACTTTCAGACCACTTGAAGTACTTTTATGTATCAATAAAAAAGACAAATAAAACAAGCAGGAAAATAGACAAAAGTGAGAAATAGGCAATTAAAAGAAAAGTGAAAGTAATTAATGAACAGATGAAATATGCTTAGTCATGAAAAATAAAGGAACTGCAGTTTAAACCAGAAATATATTTTACCTTTACCAATTTAGCAAAAAAAAAAAAAAAAAAAGAGAAAGATAATATATTAAGTACTTTAAAAAACTTTGTTGGAGGGCCTCCCTGGTGGCGCAGCGGTTGAGCGCTGCGCCTCTGGATCTGTTGGCAGCGCACGCGATGTGAGTTCGAAGCCCAGCCGGGGGAGAACCCCCCATGGTGTGGCAGACCTCTCCTGCCTCGCCCACTGCTCCTCTCAGCAGTGTATTTCTGATCTGCCTGTTCTGCTCCCCGCTCTGTCTCTGGTGAACCCTCTCACCGCCCCACGCCTCTGACCTGTACCCCAGCTTGTATGTATAAGTAAATAAATCTTTAAAAAAAAATAAATAACTTTGTTGGATATATAAACTGAGACAGTTGTTTTAGGAACGCATTTTCATAATTCACCTCTGTGAATTAAAAAATGAGTGTATGTTTCAACCTAAAATTTGATTTCCAAATTTTTAGATTGTAAAACTACTTAGCTATATATCCAAAGAGGCATTTGAAATATCTTTTAATAGATGATTGAAGTTTTGTTAATAACATGAACTATAAGCTAAATTTTCATCAATGCAAAATATGGTATAACTGACAGTTAAAAAGATAAGGACATTCTGGCATGGAAAGAACCTCAAGACATATTGTTAGGTAAAAAGACAGTTGTAGAATAATCTTTAAAGTACAAACTCATTGATATCTATACTCCAGCATACTCTATGAATGTAGTCATACCTATTTTTAGTCACAAAGCAATGCTTTATGGTTCTAACTTCTATCTCTGTGCCTGACTTTCTATTAGTCAACCAAAAACGTAAAAATCTTGGTGAATGAAATACAGGTAATTTTTTCATAAAGAAATGCTAAAGCTTTGAATTTTGCCCCAAAGTCTTACTTAATATTTTATAATAAAATAGTTCACCAGAAACATACATAACAGACATTAGTTTTATAATATCAACATACACAAAATGACAAATATGCTTGACATGCACATTTTGTGACTTATAGTGTTCCAAATCCTGAATCAATACAGAAAATATTAATCCCAGAGAAAAGTGTTTCCTGCCAAGTTAATTTATTCAAATACAGGTCACACTTTTCTCTATTGTTCTTTACTTGGCTCAGTTGTATTTATAGACACGTAGCAGGAGCACTACATCCTGATGTCTCAACTCTCCAAACAGAGGACGCATTTCCTTTGGGACGAGAGACAAGGGACTCAGTGGTTGGTTTGACCCTAAGTTTGATTTCATCTGGATCACATGCCTAGTATTATTTTAATTACTGTTATGATAATATAAAGAATCTTGTTCACTAACATTCCTGTTTACTCTCCTTTTGTTAAAGTATTTGAGTAGTAGAAAGTCTATGGAAAAAGCTATTCTAATAACCACGAATATTACTATCCAAGTATTTACTCACCACCACCACACAGATGTCTAACAGGCTTTGTAGACTCAAATGAGACCTTCTGATTCCTCACCTCCCTCAGCATTGAATGCAACAAACATTTTGACATTCTGTCAAAAACAGAAATCCTCCTCTCTCCATACATTCCTTAGCTCAATTCCGTGGCATCATCGGTCATACAGTTTTCCATCACAGATCTCTATAAACATTCCTGATTCCTTTCTCTCTCTCTCTCTCACCCTTCATACTCAAACCACTAGCAGGCTGACTGTCTCCTGCACTCTTTCATGACCTAGCCTCTCCCTACATGCCACCATACCACTCTTTCTTGTTCCTGTGCACAGCCACACTTGCCTTTGTTCTCCTCCTGGAGATTGATAAGCCCCTCTTGACTTCGGGATTTAGTGTCACCATTTCCTTGATCTGAAATCATTGTCAAATCCTCGTATAGTTGGCTTTTCTCCTCAGAAATCTTGACCACACAATCTAAAATAACCAGTTCAATCAGTAAATGATCTCATGTTTTTTTCTTAATAAAATATGATTAACATTTTATAAATAACGTTTTCTTATTTATTAAGAGTGACACTTAATTTTGTTCAGTACAGTATAACCCAAGCCTAGAAAAGGGCCTGGCACATAGTAGATCTTCAATGAATTAGTCATTGAATGGATGATGGTAACATTCTGGAATCTGTCTTCCTAGTGAATTGCAGTTTGTAATGTAAATTTTACAAATTATAGAAAACTTTCTGCCTTTTCTCTCTCCTCCTGATTTTATTTTTTGGTCTATTTCCCTCTGTTTTTTTGTTTGTTTGTTTGTCTTTTTAATCCCACCTCATTTCTCTTCTCTCTTTTTGTAGCTACTTTCCATCTCTAAATTTTTTCTTCACTATTATTCCACATCTTCTACCCTGCTCCTTATTCTTTCCCCCAAACTGAACATAAGGTGAACCTGAGAGAAATTTTGACAGTATTTATGTTCCCTGTTGAAGAAATATTTAGTTTCTCTGTATTTAATTTTAAAAACAGATGAACTGAATGCTTTGTATTTTTCAAAGGTAAAGATACATAAATTACTCTTTAAAATTATTTCTTTTTTTAAAAAAGATTTATTTATTTATGCATACAAGAGCTGGGGTATAAGCCAGAGGGGTGTGTGTGGTGGGGAGGGTGGGTGAAAGGACTCACCAGAGACAGAGTGGGGAGCAGAACAGGCAGATCTACTGAAATACACTGCTGAGGGGAGCAGCAGGCGAGGCAGGAGAGGTCTGCTGCACCATGTGGGTCAGCTCCCTAGCCAGGGATCAATCTCTTGCTGCAGTGGCTGTTGTTGGCTTCATAGTGCAGAGACTTAACCCCTGGCGCCACCAGGGAAGCCCTCAAAATTATTTCTATATGATAATGCTCCCTGGAGAGATAGGAAAAATCGTCCTCACTTCTTGCTACTGTGTTAGTGGTTCAAAAATTTTTGAACATTTGCACATCTGGAGCTTGAGTAGAAGAATCGTTTCCAGAGGAGAGGAACATGATGTGCTTTGAAAGTAATCCAGAAATCAAGAAAAAGGATGCTGGGCATCCTCTTCTTGGGACAGACTACCTGAAATGTGAGGGTGGCAGCTGGACAACACTTCCTAACTGCTCTCAGGCCTAGGAACTGTAGTGCTAGGACTCGGGGCTGTCGCTCATGATGGAATCTGAGCACCGGCAGTGAGGGTGCCTGGGCTTGACTACATTTCAGCTTGGATGACTCATCATCAGCATGGAGCTGACTCTTTTAGAATGTTGCCGAAAAGTATAATCTGGAAAAGAGTAAATTCTGGGTTGTTTTGTTTGGTTGTGGAGTTCTGATGAAATAGTAACTCTCAGAGATGAGAAACTACTTAATGAGGATTGTTTTGAGGATTCTGAAACTTGTTCAAGAGAACAAAGAATTAAAATTAAATTAACAGTGGATTTTTATAGGACAAGAATGAGGTAGTCATATCTGGGTGTGTGTGTGTGTCTGTGTAAGAGAGAAAAAGAGAATACATTTTAATTCTTATATTTTTTTTTCTTTGGCTTTTCTTTCAGTAAGTTTCAAACAAATATTGACTGGCTTCCTCTAAGAAGAGCTACAATGAGCAGTGAGTTGTACCCATGAAAGAGTATGACTCATCCCTCAAATCTACTAGGTCTTGGAAACTGTTTTTCTTATTGTATCTCTTCGGACTGTACATTTTTGGAAACTGTAAAAACCAGTATATGATTAGTTTGGCTGATATACCTACCAAGTAATAAAGCTTCCAGAAATAATTTGTGCTAATTGAATGTGGCATTCATAGGGAAATATGGAAGGTCACTAGAGGTATTTACTAAAGACCTTTTGAAGTAACTTAATTCACTTTAACTTACTCATTTAGTCAATGTCTGTTTGCCTGGTTCTGTTCAGCTTCATCAAAATGCTTTTCTCATCTCAACTTTTGCATGAGCCTTATCAAATTCTACCATCTCTCATAACCACTTTTTGATTCAGACTTCTCCACTAGGCTATGAATGGTTGCCTATGTATTAGTTGTGGTCTCTTTTATTATCTACCCTTGCTTCTTAGATCTCAAAAATTTCAATCTACTCCTTATAATACTTACAAATATATATATGGGGAGAAAAAAGGGGAATATAGGGAAAATGCACTTATAAAATTAAGACAACCAATTTTTGGTTATAGTCTGAAAATAGAATAATAGTATTAGAATATGGTAAGAGCACCAAATACCAAACTCAATATTTTCTCATATTTATGAAGTTGGTAAGAGGGTTTGAAAATTATTTAACATTCACTATTCTCAAATTTCTCATTAAAGTGTGATATTAGGAGTAATATAGTAATATTAGGAGTAACTAAGTAGATTACAAAAGATAATATTAAGCCCTGCATTGAAATTGTAGATAAATTTTGTTTATTGGAGAAAATATTTTAGTTAAAGGAAAGTCTTATTAATGTTCCAAACTTCTCCACTTTGGAAGCAGATGTGAATTCTAAGATGTTTTGACAATTAAAAAGTTATGACATGTACCAACTGAGAAAAGATGTTTATTTATCTGAGACAGGAAAAAGAAAATTCCTCAAGTAGTTTCCATTCTTTCATGCCAATCAGAGTATTCACATTCAAACAGCTCAGATCTTGGGAGGGGAGGGGAAGAAGGAGAAAACACAAGGAAAGAAAATATTGAAAAATTGGGGTGGTGCACCAAGGATAAACATATGAGAATATATGACAGCCAGACTGTCACAAATCCTGAAAGTAAGGTTAAGGCCCCATTAAGAATTTGGCCCAAGATGTAATGTTACCACACTTACAGGCGGACCACATGTAACTTAAAGATTTGCTGTACAGCTGTGAAGACACCTGCCAGTCCCTCGGCTCCTCAGATTTCTTGCCTCTGTTTTATTGAAATATCAGATCTAATTTCCATGAAGGACAGATTTAGGATATGGGGATTGCAAATGTATTATCTGGACCTCATGTGCCTTCATTTTTTTTTGTTAGAAGAGTAAATTACTGGCCACTCCTCCAGCTATTTGAAACACGAAGCCACTTCTAATCACTCCCAATTGTCTACGTAGTTCATCAATCTCTTCATTTCCGGTTATTAGGTGATCAGTATATAATGTGTTTTTATATTAAGAGGACCTGTGATGTATCTTTTATGAGTATGATCTTCCTTTAGCTCACATGAATTGTCTCTAGAGTTCCTAACTTTACCCTAGAGAATAGGGGCTTGTTATCATGTTGTCTGCAACTGATTTTCAAATGGTTCAACAAATATATATCTATGTGTGTGTGTGTGAGAGAGAATGAGAGACAGAGAAAGACAAAGAGACAGAGTTATTCCATTAGGTTGTTGCCAAAAGTCTTCTAAATAAAATAATCTTGCTCTGATTCGAATCAATAAATCAGAACAGGTTTTCTACTACTGCTGCCTAGATGATGGTTATGCTTTGGTAATATAACTAGCTAAAGACTAAGGTTCATTATGATGTGCATTGAGATGTAAGTACAGAGACTTAGAAGATGGAAGTCATATTTACATACAGCAGGATTAAATATTATTTATGCACTGAAGGTGGCTCTCTCATAGCAGTATATCTCATTTACAAAAGATCCCAAATTACTCTGGAGTTTCCCTTTATTTTTGAGTTTTATTAACCTGCCATAGTATACATAAATCTGTATGATTTGAAGAGTAGAATTTTACATATGTGAATACACCTGATTCACATGTCAAATCTCCAAAGTCAATACTTGCGTGCGTTTAACAATTTTTACTAGCATTGTCTATAATAGAGTCTCTGTATTTTCTAATTTAAGCATCTCACCTGCATTATCTCATCTAATATAGTTTGAACTAGTGAGATATTTGTGAAAATTTTTTATTTATAAAAATAAATTCCATATTATGCCTCATTGGTGATATTATGTATTCAGACACTTAGTACAAATCTTAGCAAATCAATTCAAGATCAAAAAGTTAAAAGATACCTTCTAATTAGAAAAGGCAGAGTAGAATATTTTTATGATCTTAGAATGGGGAGGAGCTTTTTCAGCAAAAAATGAGACCAGAAGTCATAAAAGATTGGCATTGAGGCAAAAAATCTTATATTGTGAAAAAATCAAGGATGTTTAAAAAATAATTTCGAAAGAAAAGGTTGGCAGTTTTTATTAGTTGAAAATAAAAAGCTTCTATGGGTACGGCACCAATAAATACACCTTACAAAAGTAATCAGGAGAAAATATCTCCTCATCTATCTCTGTCCATATAGCTACATGTCTATGTATCTATCTATGCATCTATATGTATTTACATTTATCTCTCTGTATTCTATCATCTGTCCATCATCTATCTATCTGTCTGTCTAGTCTATATCTTAGAGTGTTAACAGAAATAAACCCAGGCCTGGAGCAGTCAATTAGAAAGAACTAAGTCTCTCAGACAATGGGAAAGGAGATGAAATGGCAATTCACTGAATAAGAATAAATAAGCTACAAACAATGGAGAAGATGTTTTATCTCAATAGGGATCATGCAGCTTAAAATGGCAATAATGCAATTATTAATTCATTAAATTAACAAACAAAAATTCAATGATACTAACTGTTGACTAGTATTTTGGCAAAAAATGGTCATGCATTGTTTCAAGGAATATAAATTAGTACAAACTTTTTTTTTACATGGCAATTTAGTGATAGTTGTAAAAATAAAAATGCAGTGCCCATTGATCTGTAATTGGAGATTTAAGAATTTGTCATATGCAATAATGACTGTCAATGTTCAGAGTTACTATTCATGGATGTAGTGTTTCTGTGATAACAAAACACTAAATCAACTTGCATGTGTTGTTGGCAGATTATTAGGTATATTTTAATTCTGTTATTGTACAAATAAAATAGCTCTAACTACATGTGCCAACATGAAAAGACGTCTCCAATAAGGTGAATGAAAACCTGCAAGGTAAAGAACAAAAATACCCAACTTCTTTAAGACTATAAAATATGTCTTTATGTATATTTATATCTAAAGATTTAAAAGAATAGGAAACAGCCAGCAATAAAAACATGATACAGTGGTGAAACTGGAAAATGATATTGACAACAAAGATTCTGCTTTTCTCATTCTAAAGCCTCCAGTGAAAATGTTGTTTTATGAAACTGACCTTAGCATTGTCATTGTTGCATGAATTCATCTCTACTGTGGATTAGGTTACAACTCTTCAACTTTTACTATTTACAATGACAAACAGAAGAGTTCTGATTCATACATATTAACACTGAAATATTTTTATAAGGACCTAAACACTATTGTGTTAGCAATTCCCTGAGTTCTCAACAAAACTTTGAGGAATTGGTGTTATTTTTTGTCTAGTTAAAACGAGAAATTTGTGTGCTACCTAGGGTTTTCAATCTCGTGTTTTAGGGAAGCAATGTGGTATAGCAGAAATGGCCTAGGTTCCCAGGCACAAAGTAATGAAAAATCTGATTAATATAGAACAATAAATTATGTAATTAAGGAAATACCACCAACTTTACTGTTGTGGATTAGAAGGTAACAAAATGTTACTATATTAGTATTTCTTTCCTCTGTATGTGTGAGCTGGCCAGGTAATAAACACTGCACTTTATGGACAAATCTATGAATAACAACCTCCGTACAGCAGTGGAATTTACTGATGTGCCCTGCCACTAAGCACTCCTAACCCAGGAACATATGCAGAGATGATAAATTCGTGAGTGTGTCTGGCAGAAGAGTTGAAACAGATGTGCAGAGTAAGGAACATCAAAGTCAAAACAATTACCACCTCAACAAATGGGTAGCTCTCCCAGATACAAGCTTAGCATTTTAAAAAGACCTGGGAATTCCTTATATGATACCAGCAAATCAGAGGTGGTATAATAGGATCTGAAGCATATGTAAATCATTGAATCAAAAAATGAGGGGCCATTAGTTGCTTTAAAAGATACTGCCTTTTCAGAGGCCAATGTGGCAAACATTTGAATCATCTTGGGGGACAGCTTTATTCTCTGCTACCCCGCACCACCCTTTCCCAGTTGCCTCTCTAAAGTGGGTAATTTGCCAATGCTGCCTTGGCATGGTTGAGAATTGGAGACAGCAAGGGAGACCAGCTATCTTCAAAGGCAGGTATTGCTGACAATGGGGAAAGTGGCAAGCAAAGACAATGGAAACAGCCAGGCACAGTGGCCCATGTGGCTGGATACAGAGCAGGGTTTCTGCTGGTCCCCAGAATTGAAATCATCTTCTTGTGGCTGTTTCATTTGAATGCCAGGGATTACAAATGGTTTAAGAAGAACAACCACTGAATGTGCTATTTTGCCTATGTGACAAGTAAAGGAACTTCGAAGATTTTTCTGTTAAGTGATTATTTGTGTTTTACCCTAATTTTCTTATAGTAAGTAGAAACCATATTTAATAAATTAATAAGTAAGCAAAACTTGTGGGCTTTTTTTTTTACTTTATTTCATATTGGATAGAATGAGCCAAGACAGAATTTTTTTAAAATACTGCATTTTTTCCTCTTAATGGCTTCATTGTCTTTTTTTTTTTAATTATACTTATTGAAGTAATATTGGTTTATAACACTGTATATGTTTTAGGGGTATAGGTTCACACCTCTACAATTGTGTTTCCACACCACAAAGTGGGGAGAAGGCCCGCTGGTTTTGGATTTATCTTGAAAACATCAATGACTGGAAAGACTCATAGCTAGTAGGTATTTCAGGGTTTTTTTTGCCTGAAAATGGCATTTATTTAGTATTTTAGTAGCTTTTAAATCCTAGTCCTCCTGTTTAAGTCTTTTAAAAATGTAAACCACTTGTCTGTATTTCTGACAAATCATAAATTGCCTAGATAGAAAAATAGCATTATAATGAATTAATGACTGATGAGTGTTCAATATTGTATCTGAAGATTCTGCATTTTCATTGTGTGCCCCTAGTGAAGGTGCTGCTTTATGAAAATGGCACCTCAGCATGCAAACTCATACTCCATTACGACTTCCATGTCGCAGTCACGCAGTTTACTGGCTCAAAAAAAGAGGTGTTGCTATGCACTGCGCTACTGGAATTGAATTAAATTATTAAACACAAGCTGCCAAAGAAATGATTGCACAGGCGAATGTTTTTGTGGATTTGTTGGTAAGCCTGTGTGTTCTCTAGTGTTTAGTTGCAATTATAGGGACTCTCCAAAAGGGATGGCTGCAGTTTTGAATAGCTGCCTCTAAGAATAGAGAAGATGCTGTGAAGGAAAGGGAATAAATAATATTTGACTATCATTTCTGAAAATAAATAGAAATATAATTTAGTGTGATTTTAGAAATTGTTCATTTAATTTCTAGGATTCTGGGAGTACATATTAAAGAATTTTGGGTAGCCATATGGAATAAACCCACAGAAGCAGATTTTCTTGACCTAAATAGTCATGGTTTGGACTGAAGCAACCACTGGCTTGCCAATTACACTTATCTTGCCAGTGTTTTCTTATATCTGACAAATCCCAAGTGTGAATCATCCATGTGAGAAGAGCCCAACATACTGTAGCCGTTTTCCCTAATTTCCCCTTTTATGTGTGCCTTACAAATAAGTAAAGATATTTAATACATTGATTAAGAGGCATACAGATTTATGTTGAGATCATGGATAGAAGAATGAAGTTAGAACCTCTACCCCATCCAACGTTGTTCTGAATTTGAAATATTTTCTCTAAAGGAGGCTGCACAGAGTCCTGAGAGACCAACCCAGGATACAAATTTAGCATGCACTTTAAACTTTGGTGGTTCTATCTTTCAGGCTGAATTTAAATCTCATTAATTTTTAGTGAAAGCACAATAGTTAAATATCTTGCAGATGTAGCTTGTGTATTTAAAATTCCTTAGAAGGTTTCCATTTAAGGTTTTTACTACATTAGTTTGATCTACTGTGCATGACAATATGGCATGTGCATTTCTCTCAGGATGTGCAATTTGATTTCATACTGTGGAAAAATTCAGAGCGTAAAATATTAGCATGAACAGTGTCAAGTGTCGATGCTAATTCTTTTATTACTGTGACATTATTTAAGGACAGCAATCATTCAACTATTTTAAATGATAGATATTAGAGCTCGAAAAATAGCTATGTGATCAGCTCAGACATATCCTTGGAGAAGAGAAAGTTCTACAAAGTTCTACAAAGATGACAGATATACATGCAATCATAGATTTTTTTCTTCTGGAACAAGATTACAGATGATGCAGCTGTTGGCATCAGAGAATTAAATGGGAACGTAACATTTTGAAGTTGTTGCATATATGTTATAAAACAAATATTCTTGTTTCTGTTATCACAAGCTAAAGACATTTATTTCCAAGGAAGCATAGCTACTTCTTAGCAGGTCTTTAGAAGCCACATATTTTGGCACACAAAAAGTTGGGGGGACTTCTAAAGAACTAGAGAGTTGAAGTCTTCTGTTAAAATAAAAATGATTTTAAAAATTCTGATTTACATTGCCTATTTTTAGAAGATATGTTAAATATGTCATAGGAAAAATTTAGTTAAAATGGAAAAACTTTTCATATAACTGATATCTGAATTCAAATATCTCATCCTCATTTTAGGAATAGAACCAAAAGTTTCTTCTTCAAGTGCTTTGTGGGAAAGTTATAAAACATTTTGTGGAGGGAATAAAAGTATTATTTGTATTCCTGAGATACATTCAGAACAAAGGTATTTATCACAATTTAAAGTTCTCAAAATGCAGTGCATTCATTTTTCAAATGCCTTTTGACTACCAATGAGGAGTTATTAAATGAGTTAGATGGGTTAGATGTTGCGAGTGAAAACACATCATGTCAGTAAAGTAAATTATGATATATTATAACTCTGTGAGGGTGGGGGACAGATGGGGGGGCAGCAACCACAATTCTGCTTAGGAAAATAGGGTAGAAGCTGTTAGTGAGTAGACTTAAAGGGTGAGAAAGGTCACAGGCAGGTAAGGAAGTCTAGACAGGGGCCTCAGAGCCAGGAACAGAGGTGGCATGCTGGGGACCAGAAAAGGGTAATGGGAGTGCAGAGATTTTTGTGAGGGGAGACTGAAGCTAGAATCAAGTCATGCAAAATTTAGCCAGTTAACAAGATTAGATTCAATCTTGTAGATTGAAGAGAGCATTGAATTTTGAATAGAGGAGTAATATGCTTGGATTTGAATGCTTCATCCTGCCATGTGTTTGTTTGGGGAATGGGTGGGATGGTTATATCTTTAATGTTGGCCCAAGTTGATTCTGGTGCCATTTCCTTAGCTTTGGGGTTAGGAGAAAAGCAGTTTAGATAGTTAGGAACAGGAAGAGTGAGAGAGTAGGCCTATTTGAATATGCTGAGATTGGCAAGAGCAAGAAAGGTCAGTTTTCAAATAGGCAATTATGTGAGTGGTCAGGATTCAATATGGAGCTAGACCACAATGCTAATGAATATTACCATAACAGAAGTTGTCGGTCATTATGACATCCCAGTTCTTTTGAGCAGGGGACTTCATCCCCCTGAGAAGAGAGGCAAAGAATCCTGTGTATTGACACTGGAGCCAGAGTATCTGAGCACAGCTCTATGACCTGGGTCAGAGCAGTTTCTGTGCCTCAGTTTCTTCAACTGTGAAATGTGGTTTAAGAACAGTATTAAACTTGAAGGGTTATTGTGAGGACTAAAAGAGTTTCTACAACTTTTATATTTTATTTATATGTAAAGTATTTGAGACATAAGGTATTTTTATTATAATTATACTTAATTATCTTTATCATTCCTCATACTGAAATGGCTCTATGGTGTATTGAGTTGTAGTGTGGTCATTTAGTGTTGTTCTGACTGGACCTTAGGGATCTATCAGTAGTAGAAATGGTCAGGCCATAATGATGGATGTCCCAGTAGAAAGTGGAATATTGATTGTAGCCATCAACTTAGAACTCTTTCACCTATTTTTAGGAACATGGACTATCAGCATGTCAGACTATAGGAATCTTACAAGTGGCTTTGGAGATACAGAATCAGCTCACTGGGGTCCTTCTGATGTGAAGGAATGGAGTTACTCTACAGAATTGGCTGAAGAGAATATGCAGGAGAGGGTGACCCAGACTGCGACAAGCTGTCCAAAAGACATTTGGAAGCTGGTGAATGGTGACACACCTGGTGTTTCGGACTCTAGAATTCTGTGGTGAGAGATGGTTAAGACTTTGAGTGTTCCCAGGATATTCCACTTTGATGACCCACCCTAGGCATACTTTGTAGGAATCTAAAATTAAAGTCACGGTTTTTATCGTTTAACTTATTTGTATTTTACCTACAATTTATGAATCAATTCAAACCTTGCTTCATCTATAAAGTCTTTCTTGGAATCCTAAACTAAAATCATCCCTCTTTTAGGCAATATTATTGTGCAAAATGAATAGGACAGAACTAACACTTATTAAAAGTTTCCTTTGTGCCAGGCATAATTTAAGCACTTTGAACGTATAATTTCATTTCAGTTAAACCATGATTTAGTCTTAATAATAATCAGGTGTTGCTTGTGATTTTGTTCATTACTGTCTTCAGTTATTTCTTCTATGGTTTGCATCTTAAGCAATATACTTTGCATTTTTTATTCGTAGTCTTCCCACACACTTATTCCTTAGAAAGCAAGGAACTCATGTTATCTTTTTCAAAACTTAATGCAGTGTGATGCTTGTTGATTTGATCCAATAGATGAAGGCTGCCTTGTTACACAACTCAAGATGATACCATTCAACTGATGTTCTCTGTGAGTAGTGCCCCCTACAGTTGTGCAGTAGATAGGATGGCCATATGCATTGGCCCTGGATGGGACACAGCTGAATCTATCGTCAAACTGAAAAGCGCTTTACATAAATAAGGACTGGTGAGTTGCTTCTCTATTGGTCTGTTTGTTCTGGGGACTCTGAGCCCTTAGCAAGCAGGGCTGTTGATTGTGGCCCTGCTTTAACTTGCATAGTACCTAACACTGGACTTGGCAGAAAGGATATCTGATATTTTTTTGAGAATAGGTTGAGCAAGCTGAGGCTGGGTGGTTTCGCCACCCCATCTGTACTCTTCCTTTCTTTTGCTCTTAATAGTAGAATAAAATGACTTTCTTGCACTATAGAGTGGAAAGAAATAACACTAAACACATTTAAGAGAAGATGGAAAGAAAATGAACTTGGTGGATGTTACAACTTGTCTGTCCCTCACATATTACAGATAAGACTAGGTAGGTGAGAGAGGTTAAATGATTTGCCCAAGGTTACACAGCTTGTTGACAGCGGAGCTTGGTCTAGCTTACAGGTCTCCGACTCCAAGATCAGTGCTTTTCCCATTACACACTGTCAAAAAGAAATGTCATGTAATGATTTCTTTTGAACGAAAAGAAACCTGTATTGAAATGTACAGATTTTTTCAAATAAATTGAAATCTGTGGAGAGATGGTTAAAATTTCTGAAATTAACCTATTGTCTATTTAGGGAAAGCCCTCCTAATTCCTACTACTTCCTAATACCTACTGAATTGTGTGTTTCTAAGCATCTATGCATCCACATATGGATATATATTTCTAAGCTTTATATTTCTGGTCAAAACTCACAGAAAATGCTGAACTGATTTAGACCATTTGCCTTTGTTGAGACAAAGCAATTCATTTCATTCCCATCAATAATA
Source organism: Scalopus aquaticus (assembly GCA_004024925.1). Lineage (NCBI taxonomy): Eukaryota > Metazoa > Chordata > Mammalia > Eulipotyphla > Talpidae > Scalopus > Scalopus aquaticus. The sequence goes on from PVIJ01001939.1 coordinate 62,728, forward strand.
TGTAATTGTATGTATAGTGAGTCGAGCTCACCCCGGCTAATGAATATTCAACCAGTAGGGAGAGGAGGGCACCCCTGGAATGATTACGAGGGTCCCTTTCTGATTGAGCGCTGCACCCCAGAGTCAGGCAGGGACAACAAGGCTTTCTCTCACCGGTTCGATAGACCGGTCCCGTGGCTCCGCCCACCCTGACGCAGAGGCCCGCCTGTCTGATTTGGGGGCTCTGGCAAAAAGCCTGAGCCCATTGATTACAGATCACTGTTAATAAAGAGCATTTGTAATGCAGCAGTGGCGAGGCGGTCTCCGCGCGCTGGTTCATGATGGCCCTTCAGGCTCCACAATTAAGTCGTCCAGCAGGCATGCCCCCTGTTGCAGCTGCTCTGTCAATCTCATTTTGAAGCACAAATGATCTTAGACCCAGTGTTTGACATGGGGTTTTAACACCAAAGAAGGCAATTCTGCAACTTCAAATGAGCCTAATTGGCTGAGCGCTCGGGCGTTCACTCAAGCTGCTTCAGTCCATCAGAGTGAGATTTCCCTGCTAATTGAACTGCTCAGAAGGAAAAGGACCGCGAGGAGTCACGAGGAGCCCAACCATTGGAGCGGGTGGTCTCTATATTTTTCATGATAGCAAACTTAAAGATACATTCCTCCTCCTTCATCAGCCACCTGTCAACATCAAAAAGGTAGTTATCGGTGCAGAATCTTAGAGTTATCACCTAAAATTGAGTTGTTGCTCTTAGGAGCGTAAATGAACATGTGTTGCTGATAAAGGACCTCTCACAACACGTGGGCTGTGCAGCGTTTCTGCCCAAAATAAAAACATGTCAATCCAGGCTGTGTGGAGAGGACTGTGGCAACGAACTGGAGGGACCTTAGCTCTTGGAACTATGGGATTTGTTGTGATGTGAGTTTTTCTAAGCCAAAGCATTACTTAAATGTTATCACTTAGTACACCAATGTTATCTCAATAATAATGAAAACATTATTACTTAATAAATAAGTCTTTTGGTGTTGAATTCTCCACCGTGTGTCTAATTTAGACAAATGTGGTTTTATAGGTTATGGTGGCTGAAAAAATATAAGGGATGCGAATGAAAGAATGAGAGGAATGTAAATAAAAAGATTTGGGACTAGTTCAATTTTATCTAGATATTTTATTTGAGATATGGAAAGGGTCTAGAAAGCATTCCAATGCATGTTTTAAGACATGCAAAGAGTGAGAGAATTATACACAGCATTGGTCTTGCTTCCATTTGGGAGCAGGTGATGTGCATTTCAGGGGGCCTAAGCCTAAGGGCTCAGGGAGCAAAGTCACACCCCGGTGGCAACATTTTAAGTCTTTAGTTGGTTCCTCTGAGTGCTGCCTCTGCTTTACTTGGCAACCCTGAAAGAACTTCAACATTCCCAGTCCTCAGTTTTCTCATGTTAACAACAGCAGGACCCAATAACATTCTCCTGAGAATGTTTGAGGAATAGGACATCCCTCCATGTTCCCCCCCCAAGTTGAATTTCTTTGGGGGGGACATGCCTGATCTTGTACCCTGTATCGTGGTGATGCTTCTATTCCGATCCTCCTCAAGTTCCCATTCCTGGCATATTGAGCTAATAATCCTCATTTGGAACTTGCCCCACGGGGATGAATCAGCTGTGACATGGGCACTAGAATGTCCACCTGACCAAGGCAGAGCTGCATTCCTGCTTTGCTCTCAGGTAAAGGCTTGATTGAGTAGTGACTTTTCAAGCTAATCTGGTGATGATAAAAAAAAAAAAAAGAACTTGTCTTAAATTTAACTTTTATTTTTGTTGAAATATTGAATGTCCATGGTTAAAAGATTAGAGAGCACTAAAAACCTACTAATAGTCACATCTCCTATCATACTGCAACTTCCCCCCCCATTCCTGCTTTCAAGAGATGACTGAAAACTGCTACTTTTAGAGCTGCTTTTGGCCAGTTACTTTCAATTTCTAAATAATATGCTTGTTTCTCTAATATTTCTTGATTTGCCAATTTTCGCACAGTCTTACTAATTTCTTGTTAGGTAAGATAAGAAACTATCTTATATATTTCCTAATTCCCCTATTCCAGCCCTTGCAAGCACTAAGTGTTTCACTCTCCCAATTTTATGGGAAAAATCTGTTTTTCTCTTTGTTTACCATTCCCTGATTAGTCTTTTAAATTTTTTTTATAATAAATTTTACTATAAGCAGCTTAATATAATTATATTATTAAGTCTGTCAATCTCTTCTTTCATGAGTTCTAGGATTTTAGTATTTGGGTCTTCTCTTACTCCCAAACAATGTTGAAAACTTCTTGCATTTTATCTTTTAGAACAGTCTTAGGTTTACTACTGTTTGGCAATTTAATTTAACTAGGATTTATTTCATGTGTATTTGGAGATAGGGATCTGATTTATTTATTTATTCTTAGTAAACAACCATAATTTTAACTCAAATAATTAAACAAATCAATATAATTCCTATATTTTAAAATATCATCTTATGCTTAAAGGTTCACATGTATTCATGGGTTTTTCTTTTCTGGATACTTAGTACCATTCTGTTGATAGAATTCTCTTTTCTGTACTTTTATCACACTATTCTAATTATTGTAAGTTTACAGTAGATTTTGATATCAAGTGGAACAAATCCAGATGAAAAATATTTTGGAATATTTTTATTTTTCTTTCTTTTTACATTGCCCTTTTCCCAACCAAATGGAGTTCCTCCAGTTTGCTATGGCTGCACTGATTTCTGTGTTTATCTTGGCTCTTCAAGATCTCATACTTCACATTCTTATGCACTATAGCCATTTTCCTCCTCCTTTGAGGATAGACCCCATTTGGTAAGAACAGTGTTATTATTAAGATTGTTTATATTGTGTTTTTACATAATATAAAGTATAGTGAGGTAGACTGTGAATAATCAGTTGATGAAGGATATACTTGGGTAATTTGATCATTTTTATTTCATTTGGCTAAAAGGTAAAACAACTCCCAGGATATCTGTCTACCTTATCCCCTCATATCATCCTATTTCTATTTACCAACTTGGATATATCAAAATTCTCAGACTACGCTGAATAAATGAACTGCTTAGAACAGCTGTACACTCATTTAGCCAGATAAGTAACTGATTTATTTGATATGTTAGTGGAAAGTAAGAATTAAATTTTATATTTAATACTGTCAAATTATCTTAGTAACAGTAATAGTATTAACAAAATAATAATAAAAGTAAAATCTTACATTTGCAATATACTTTAAATTTCCCAAAGTGTTTTCATACATAATGTTAGTCCAACTAACTCCTCAAAATGGGACCTCATGTGATATAGGGTGGGTATGTGTCTGTGTATAGATATCTTAAGTAATCTATAACTTAGGAACGTTGAAAATGAAATTTAATAATGGGACATTAGAAGGAAATGTTTCTTCTGTTTTCAGAGTGAGAGCAGAGTCTTTAGTTCTGAATTTCATTGAAATGACATGATGACCTCAGCTATCATTTTTCCTTTTTTCATACAATGCCTTAGATGGGGCATGGAATGTCTGCCCTCCCCCAAGTTCCCAAGTCAACCATTGTTGACTGCGGCTTCCCTTAACAGTGGGGTTGGATGTGGACTCTAGGCTCCCCTGCTGTTGAACATAACAAACAAGCTGACCATGAGATTCCAGATGTTTCTATTTCTTTTTGTTTAAGACTATTGGACCTCCCAGAAGTAAGTGGCAGCACACTTGAGCAGTAGACCCAATCCCCTTCATGTTGGGAACAAAATTTTAACTTCATGACTTTGCCAAAAAATTTAAACTTGGGTCCTTCAGAGCAGAAAGATCTCACAGACTCAGAGCATCAATTTGCACTTTCAGTGACACTAGTCATACATATAAATGCATATAGAAAACATATCCCAAGTTGAAAGGTAGCTACAATGATTTGAGGATGTAAAATAGCCACAGGAATTTTTACACTGAACTCTGATTGATGAACACACAAATCATATGATATTAGCATGACCATCACATGCCATCTCATGACCATTGCACATGGCACACTACACTGACACAACTCACTGCACACAGCTCACTGGAACCAGCTCACTGGAATGCTCACTGCACAAGGCATAGACCTCACTGCACAGCTCTCACTGCACACAACTCACTGTGCACTGCATACATCTCACTAGTCAGATCTCCAGTTAGAACCAGTTTTCTTTGGTCAGGGCCAGTCAGAACTATTTTCGTCCAGTCAGAACCAATTTGAAACTGTCCGAATCAGTTTTGTTCAGTCAGAGCTGGTTTTCTCCAGTCAGAACTGTTTTGAACTGGTTTTCTCTGTTCAGAACCAGTTTGAGGTGGTTTTGTCTGGTCATAGCTGTAGGGGTGGTTTCATCCAGTTAGAGCCTGTTTTCTCCTGTCAGAACCAGCTTGAGCAAGTTTTATCCAATCGGAACTGATCGAACCTTTTTGAACCAGTTTTTTCCAGTTAGAACTGGAAAATAAGTGATTTTATCCTGTCAGAACATGTTTGACTTTAAGAATTGGCGTAGGAGGCCATGGGAAGATGGGAGTAGAAGATTGATGCACCTAATTGGGCTCAGGAAGGCTCATAATAGAGACTCTGTGTGAAAGGGGAGGCCAGTGGAGAGCATCATCAGGTGTTTGGTTTAATGATATTCATTGTTTATCTCATTTACTCTACTCATCATCCAAATGTGCATTTGGAGCTAGTCAGCAAGAGCTGGCTTTAAAATGAGAAAGCCTACTTAAAAACCCATTGACAGAATCAGAACTTTCTGAAATACAATCTTTCACTGCATCAGTGCATTTTAGTGGGATGTGTGCCTCCAGGTCAATGCCGTGGAATGAATTAATCCCCTCACGTACACTGCACACTGGCTTACATCTGAGCTTAATGCAGTTGTTTTAGATGGTTGCTTGTTAATCCATGGCTGTGTTCATAATTTTATAGTTTTGGTTTTGAAACAAACAGTCTTTCTTGCAAACCCTCTAAACAGCCACTTAAAATTTCACTAAACCTCCATTGAAGCAATTAGTGAAAGCAATTGAGAAGTATAAATGTTCCTCAGAGTGGTACTTTGGTGTTTGGGCTTTAAAGGAAGGGAAGGTGTGCCTGGGTTATTTCTTGGTTGCAATTGGAAAGACACATGGAACCATTAGCAATGCTAATTTTAAAAAAGTCAATCAGTAAGAAGAATTAAGCAGAACAGTAAAAAAAACTCAATAGTGCGTGGTGCAGAAAAGCATGCACTAAACAATGGGAAAGAGCAAAAAGAAAGATGTAAAATGCTCATTCATTTCAAGATGATTTTCAGGCCAAAGGCAAATTTTTCCTAGTGTGAAACTGATGCTTTTGATTTTGTGGACTAAAAAACTGATATCTTGTGCTTCCACCCCCTCCTCCCCCTAGTCTAGCCTTAAAGCTGAATTTTCACTAGGCTGAAAACTACTTGTACATTGGCCATTTGACTTGCCAGCATTCTGCTCTCCTGTGGAAAATGTGGATCTTCAGTCACATAATGTCTTTCCATTAGTGATGGCGGCTCTCCAAAGTAGGGCTGTGGTTTAAACATAAATGGGCAGTGCAGGCCAAAATGAATGCAATTTTGAGTCTACTATCTTTAAAAGGTGGATCTGGAGGCAATTTAGTGAGTGTAAATTACAATTGACTTTGGAAGAAATAACTCATACACTTGAACCTCCTCAGATGTGTAGCCAATAGGGGGTAGCCAGGCTAACATGAAATTTTACACATCCATCAGCTAAAGAAGAGATCCAAATGTAAAAATCTAGCTATCATATGGATTCGTAACACCCCCTGGAGGACTCACGGCCCACAAATCAATGAATGGTTTATGCTGAGCCAAAAATGTACTTTCACAGTGCTTCTCATTTTCCTTAACCATTTCAGAACACCGTATGTGAGAGGCACAGCAGCCTGGGAATTGCTTCTGCAGAAGGCACTCCTCAGCAGAGAGGAGAGCTCCTGAGGCTGCCAAAGGCATGTTGTTGGTCAGTTCCTTAGTTCTAAATAAACAGTATTTAGTTATTTTTAAGATTTAAGTCAAAGTGACATTTTCAGCCATACAGGTGTCTTGCTCTGTGATGCTCTAGAAGGTATCAGACATGCTACTTACTACTACTGGTTCTTTTCACTGTTACGTTAATAATCAATGGTGGATTAAAATAATCTGACTTTGGTTACTTTCTTGTTTTCATTTTTCGTATGTGCAGGAGATCTGTTCTTCATCTTTACTTCATGTCAGCTGCCAGAAATACTTACACACTCACAGTGTTTGCTCTTTCTGTGTGTTCTCTATTTAAGGTTGCTGAATAGAAATGCATTTAATGTAAGCTCTGTGTATGAATAAAAGGTCTATTTTTATGGCTAGAATTTTAAAACAACAAATAACAGTGAGAACAATTTATTAGCAACTGTTTATTACCACTCCGTTCTTCTAGGCTGGCAAATGATCAAACAAGCATCAGATAGATTAATAAAAAAAAGCCAAAAAGAAGTTTAACAATGAATATGAACATCTGAAACTTATATACCGTTACAATGTAATGTTACCACAATATAAAGTAAACAAAAATTTGGTATGTCATAAAAGTTAGGATGCAATCAGTATTTGATAAGCAAAAAAATTGAACACTTTAAAACATTTTCAAAAATAACTATGATCAAGTTTTACTGCAGGAATTGAGGATGGTATATAGGTCTTTATATGAATTTTATAATATTATGCATTAATACAAATTTGAAATACACATACACAAAAGAAGTTGCATAATAACATGGATACCTCCAATAAACATGGAGAAACCAAACAAAATGGATAAATTTATACATGGCTTCAGGTGCCATTTTAAATAGTTCAGTTAAGACGGGGAGATTAGGGGGAAGAAAAGGGACGGTCAGTTAGGTAGTTTACCAAGGAAGACACAGGAAACAGAGATAAGCATATTCCAGTTTTGCTTTATCCGCTGAAAAGTGATAGGATTTTAAGTCTTCCTAGTACATACCCTTATAGAGAGAGGTTTACATGTAAATGTCTTTTTCAAAAAGAAATCTCCACCCAACTTTCAAAGCCTCTTCCATGAAATCTTTTGTCAAAAATACTATTTTGGGGTGGCACATTTTTGCTCCTCTACACAACTAAGTGAATGAAATGCAGGTCATTTATTTTTGAACAACACTCTTGTATAAAGTGATGTAAGTGATAAATACTTTTATGCTCTTTGAAAAAGAGGTCTGATGTTTGTTTTTTGAGTATTGGCATTTTTCTTTTTAGCAAATTTTAAAGACAACATCTTATTTCACTGCCTATATTAAAAAATAGTTGACTAAGATGTTCAAAACAAAAGTTTATGTGGATTCTATGGGGACTATTCTAAACAAGTAGGTATGGGAGAAAATGTGTTTCATTTTTCATAATATGTAACTTGAAACTCCAAGTTTGTACTGCATTTTAAAAAGTCTTTTAATAATAACAAATATGCATATATTTTTTACATAAATAACTATATGTAGTTTATTTGCTTAGGCATATTTGTGACTTTTAATATATATGTGTACATATATATGCATTTTTATTGTTCCCTAGCATTTCTGTAAGGAATTGTATCTAGCCACATTTTTTAACAGGGCTCTGAACAAAACAGTGGCTTAAATCAGGGCTTTTTTTTCCTATCATGTAAAAATATTCTTGAGATTTACAGTTCAGGGCTAGCATGGTGGCTCCTCGGTGTCATCTTAGGTTCAGGATCCTTATTGATTTCTGTTCTGCTATCCTTAGGATAGGGGGTGTGAATCTTCTGCATTTGCTCAGGATGGCTGTGAGTGCTCCATCATCACAGATGAATTTTAGGCAAGAACATAGAGGCCAAGAAAATAAAGTTTCAAGCTCTTTCACCCTCTTTTAGGGTTTTCCCAGCAACCCATCAAGGGACTTCTGCTTAGATTTGTTCATGGGAACTTTCGTCATATGACCTGCTACAAAGGGAGCTGGGAAAAAGAGATTTTTAGCGAGGCATCCTGAAGCCCTAAATAATGCCAGGGCTCTGTTAGTAAGGAAGAAGGAAAATATGTATTGAATAGGCAGTAGTGCTGTTTTCCACAGCTGTGCTTTGAAAGGCACAAAAGACAGGTAGAGCTCTAAGCCTATAGGACAATATATTATGCAAATGGAGATGTCTTTTAAGGTAATTAAAACTTTTATTCTTATGTGAACACACTAGGAAACGTAATGATTACCCGGAGTGCTTCTCTTAGAGACCTTTGCCCTTTCTATTCCATTTGCCTGGAAATATACTTCTCCAAGGGATTTGCAGAGTTCCATTCTTTATTCAGGTCTCTGCTTAAATTTTATCTTATCAGTGAGGTTCTTATAGAAATTAGGGGATAGAGTCATGCTATGCAGGGTCTGATGATTATATAATTCAGGAGTCCCCTTTAAAAACATAAGGAAAATTGCAAATATCAAGTTGGATATTTATATATGAAAGTGAGTATTGATTTAGAATGAAAAAACACAGGTTACATAATTGGGAAGCTTATAACTGCTACAGATATCATAAAATTCAGAAGAATAATAAAAAGTTTTATTACTGGCTAGACACTTTAATGGCCACCCCCCTAATTTTTTGACTCTGTAGCCTTTGATTCTCTCTATATATGACAATTTACTAATATATATATGTGTGTATATATATACATATATATTTTTAAGATTTATTTATTTATGCATACAAACTGAGGTGTAGGCCAGAGGTTTGTGTGTGGTGGGGAGGGTGGGTGAAAGGACTCACCAGAGACAGAGTGGGAAGCAGAACAGACAGATTGACCAAAGTACACTGCTGAGGGGAGCAGCAGGTGAGGCAGGAGAGGTCTGCTGTGCCATGTGGGAAGCCCTCTGGCCAGAGATCGAACTCGTATTGCAGTGGCTCTGGATAGCTTCATAATGCAGCACTTAACTCATTGCACCACCAGGGAGACCCTTTACTAATGTTTTTTAATATAAAGGATAAAAAGATGTCCCAGTCTTTGCTCCAGTGTTGTTTATAACATACCTTGAAAAATTACTGATAGTTTAGAAAAGTTCCTTTAACTTTATATAGAAACCTTGTAATTGTTAATGTTATATATTTTTTAGAATTGTCAAATTTGAGAAAAACTTTATCATATTTTGATATATGAAGTCTAAGATTTTAGGGAATATCAAATTTTCTTATACTCTACTGACCTTAAATAGTCTGATTGAGACACTTATTAACTTGTTTGTCATTCATGTCTTTGTTATATAGCACCTATTTTATATAGTTTTATGTTATCTTTTTTTTTAAGAGCAGTCTTTTGTATCTCATTACACTGGTCAACAAATTTTTACAAAAGTCATGTTACTGAAATAAAATTAGTCATTTCCTATCAATTTGTATGTGCTCAACACGAATATGACAGTCAAATTCTAATTTTGGCTCCAGTTTTTTTTGTAATCTGCAATAAATGGATGTTATGTCACAAAATGCATGCCAATAGTAATAGGCCTATGGTTAATACCTGTAAAAAATCAAGTCCTAGACTACTTCTTAGATTTCTTCACTTGTCTCTTATATAGCTGTTCAGGAATAGAATAGATGGAAGACAGTTTCCATTGTGCAAAATCACAGCTTTAAGACTCAGTTTCGAAGAGTCTAGAAATAGTCTCCATTCTTGTGGGTCATGAGTGATTTCTAAGGCATTCATGAGGCCCTCAATATCAGAACAGAATACCAGAGTACTTTCCTTTCTGATGAAAGGCTCCAACTACTGGTGGTGCTTTCGATAGAAATAATTGTGACATCATCTTCTAGAAGATTCCATTGTTGGAGTCTTGATCCTAGCAATTCTGCCTTGTTCTTAGATAAGTCCAAATCACAAACCAGGTCATTGAGTTCTTCCTGTGTTAGTCTGTGTGGGGTTAATGATGCACCACAGTGAAAATCTGGATCACTGCATGCTGATGGAACAGGAGAACAAGTTGGCTCACCCTTGTCCTCATCAGATGAATCAAGAGAATATTCTGCTGGAGGTGCTGGAATAGGAATCCCTCACCATGTGGAACTGGTCTCAGTGCAGACGGAATGTTTGGGTAGACTATTCTCAACTTCTTTTGCTTTGCTATTCCACCGGAAAAAGGAAGAACCAAGCAGAAGTGACAGTCTTTTATGTGGTTGCTTGGCTCTCTCCACACCATGGGGAAGCTGTGAAAAGCTGTGTTGTACATGTAGAACAGCATATATGCGGGGCCCAATGCTTGTTTTGGTCACCAACCTTGCATCTGAAGTTAAGATGATAGCCTTCTTCACTTGAGAAGTGATACTTTTCTTCTGGTTGGCAAATGTTATGTCCCCACAAACAGAGCGGAAATTATCCACACCATGAAAGGACTTTCGAGTCATGACTGTTCTGTATTGTACCTAAATGGATAAAATAATAACAGTTCTATGGAACAGTAGCTTCAACTGTCTCGCACAAAGTCTGAAATATTTTCGATGCACAACCTTTCCGACAGGGCTTTCTATAGTGCGCTGCTGATGTCGGCAGCCAGCTGGCAGTAGTATTGCATTGCATCAGAAAATGATGCAATCAACTCTGGATGATGTGTGCATGATGGTATTATGCAATGCTATGTAGTATTACATCATTCTAGGCTGATTTAGGATGTTGTTGCAGTCCTGCTGGATAAATTTACATGGTGAAACATAGAAAATGAATTATATGAAATATCTTCAAAACGAGAGCTAATAAAAAAATTTCAGGGTTATATTCATGTTCAGCACACCAGTAGTCTCTAATATTACAGATTAAGGACTTTTAAAGTCACTCACAATCTCACTGTTAACTAGTGTTATCAAAGCGGCAACACTTTTTCAAGCTGAGGTCATGATCAAAGGTGGGGTCCAAGAAAGGCAAGGAGTTCCGTTTTGGGGAGAGCTCTGTAGAGGTAAAACTTCTGGAGGAGACTAGACTAGAAAGAGGGATAGTTGTGAAATGTTGGTAGGTGACTGAGGAATATTTTATGTGGTGATTCCTTTAAGTTAGGAATGGAAGATTTCTTAATGGAAAGTTAGGCATATTTGTAATAAGGCATTGTGTTGAAACAGATAATAGAGTTGGACAGATCGTTTTTTACATGCCTTGTCTGGTGTTCACTGTTCTATAAAATATACCTAGCAACACCACAAGCAGAAGTAACAGTGAACCACGTAACTACATTTTGGTAAACTGGTATCAAATATCTTTACAGCTCAACTTCCCCTTAGCTGTGTCCTAAATCTGCCCAAAGCCTAGCGATGCCACTCACATAAAGCAACATGTGGAAGAGCCACTGGGGTGGAAAAAGACAGCACATCTTCAGGTGAAACTTCAGACACTTGCAACTTTTACAAAAGTATATTGGAAAAGGAGCATTTAGATGAAAGACCCAGAAACTTGGTTATTAGCTTCACAATCAGTCCAGCTTTGTGATCACTAGTTTCCAAATTACAGACCTCTCCATAGACCCTTGGCTCTCCCAATTTCCCTTTTTACATTTCTCCATAGTATTTATATTATTTAATGATAGTATATCTACCTACTTGTTTACTATTTGTTGTTTAGTTCAACTCACTAGGGTGCAAAACTCTATGGTGAGAGGAACTCTTGCTGCCAGTTTATTCTCACAGTGAGAAAAGTACATGACACATAGATATTTGTTGGATGAGTGAAATGAATCACTTGTTTCAATGTTTTTGTGTATGTGTGTGTGTGTGTGTGTGTGTTTTAATTTCTGATCATATTTGTGTTCTGTGGATACAAACAGATTGGTAAAATAAATAGCTTGTTCTAATACCATATTTTTGACTTTCAGAAAGCAAAAGGAGAAAATTATTGGTGATGGGGTGAAGGGAAGGAGACGGACAAAGCGATAGAGAAAATTGAATCACAATTTACCAATGATCAAATGAAGTCCCATGAAAGTTAGGCCATTTTAAAAAACCCATGGTTAAGCTGGGCTAATTTCTGTCTTTCCAGGTCACTTTGAACCCTTCCTGAGAAATGTGTCCTTTGAACCCAGTGGTAAATTTATTTATGTTGCAATTGAATATTTCAGACCTCTTGCTCCTGCTGGGTTCTCCTATCAAACATCTTTCTGCTAACCTCTGCTCCACAGCCCTGGAAAGGCACAGCTTTCTCTGTGAGTCCCATAAAGCCTAAAGAAAGACTGAAATCTGATGCTGATACTGATGTTCTCTTGGGAATGAGCATCCTGACTCCACGTGCAGGTACTAATTATTTACTTTGGTCTCCCACTATACAGAATATTAGATAAATGTTGAAAAAGACAGAAAATTGCCTTTCCACCTTGTCTGTAGATTAACCCACAATCACAGTTGATAGAGTGACTCTCCCAAGCCAGCACTAGCACTCAGCTGTCCTTTTTAGACTATGTTCTTTTAATGATAATGCAGGGAAATATCAGAAGGATCCAAATGAAAATTAGCATGCACTTGCATTGATTTGATTGATTAATTGATTGATTGATTATGTCCTTTACATTATTGTGTATTCACCATAAGTTTCCCACCACCATTCACTCATGAACCATCACCACAGTCCCCTGTGCTCCCCTCTCCCCAGTCCTGGTCCCTCCTCTTCCCCCTCCTCCACAGAATGTCTCTTATTTATGATTTCCTGCTAGTTTTTATTTTTGTTTTGTTTTCTGTGTTATTATCTCCTCCTGGTCTCTTATTTGGTTCCCCTATATTCCTCCTATAAGTGAAACCATTCTGTATTTTTCTTTTTTTCTTCTGGCTTATTTCGCTGAGCATGATCCCTTCTAGCTCCATCCATGTTGCTGTGAATTGCATGTGTTTATCTTTTTTGTTTGCTGAATAGTATTCCATTGTGTATATATACCACATCTTCTTGACCCAGTCATCTATTTTGGGGCATATCTTAGCTATTGTAACTAATGCTGCTATAAACATAGGTGAACATTTAATCTGCATTGTTACCTCCATGAAGCTGGAGTCTTGGGGGGAAACTGTTTTCTTTTGCATTGAAGATGTTATTATGGTGTTCATGGACCTAGGGGCATGATGACATCAAGAACTTTTCAAAATACCTTTAATCTTTCTGCAGTTTATGATAAGAAAAATTCAGACATGCTTTTGTGGCGAATGGTCCAATTTCTGCAAGTTATATTCTGCTCTTAGGATATTTCACAGGAAATGTGCATCCTAGTGTTGAGAGCATTCGGAAGAGAGGATTGCATCTATCACCAGGAAGTAGAAGAGGGTTAACGGAAAGATCACATTTCCAAAGAAAACTGCCCTACTCTGTATTTTGTGTGAAGGAAAATTCATTAATTTTTATGTTTGAAGTGTTCAGTCTCAAAAAGAATAGGTTTAAAACTATGTTCTACCTCATGGGAAGTGACACAGTTGTTGAAATAATGCAAAAACCTTGTATTTGCAAGTAACCTCTCTGCTGTAGACTGACGTTTGTATACCCTGCCCCTGCTTCCCAAATTCGTCTGCTTAAAACTCACTGTCAATGTAATATTATCAGGAGGTGGGACCTTGGGGGTTGAGTAGATCATGAAGATGGACACTCATGAATGGCATTGGTGCATTTATAAAAGAGATCACAAAGAGCTCCCTTGTGAGGGCACAGCAGGAAATGGGCCTCAATCTCTCAGTGCCTTTATTATAGGCTTCCTAGTCTTTAGGACGTGCTAAATACATTTTTATTTACCAAACCCCACCCTTCCTCAACAACCATGTTCCATGTAAACATCACCTTTCTTCCTGATATCTAAAACAACCACCCATTGTGTATCTATACTACATCTTCCAAATCTACTCATCTGTCTTTGGACACTTAGGTTGTTTCCATAATTTGGCTATTGTACACAGTATTGCAATGGACATAGGGGTGCATATATCCCTTTGAATTAGTGATTTTATAATCTTAAGGTAAACATCTAAGAGTGGAATTCCTGGATCATATGGCAGGTCCATTTTTATATATTTTTAATATCTTGAGAAACCACCATACCTTTCCCCACAGGGGCTGGACAGCATGAGTATGGTCTCCAGAGTGGACTGAAAGGTGAAGTCTGACTGTGGAACTCAACTCTGGGGAGAGATCCAGTAGAGGTTTGTGGCTCAGAGATGCTATGTTCATAGAATTGTTATGTTCTAGTTAAGTGGTGATAAAACTGGACTTTCTCAAGTTATGGGCAGAGATTCACTTCCTTTCCCTAGATTGCTTGTCACTCTTGTGTCCACAGTCTCCTGAGGTTTTCCTGCTGCTCCTCTTCCTTCCTTTCCCTCTGCCAGATCAGGCTGGTAGGCGCCCATGTTCTCTCAAACATTCCTGCTGAGAGGAGAGTTTCTCTCCTTTTAAATATGATATACTCATTTAGTGTCTAAAATATAGCTCTCAGGTGGGAATGTACCTGAGAAAGAGTATGAAACATCCTTGAAATTGTTAAAAAAGAACTACCATATTATCCGCAATCCCACTCCTGGTTATATATGCCAAAGAATACATGAAACAAGATCTTGAAAGATATTGAAAACAAGATTTTAAAGAGATATTTATATGCCCATGTTTGCGGAAGTATTATTTACGATAGTCAAGAAATAGAAGCAGTTCAAATGCATATCAACAGATTTGTGGACAAAGAAAATGTGGCATATACATACAATGGAATATTAATCATTTTTTAAAAAGAAAGAAATCTTGTCATATCCTACAATGCGATGAACTTGGAAGACATTGTGAAAAATGAAATAAGCCGGACACAAAGAGACAGATACAATATCTAAGTAATCAAATTAAGGGAGAGTAGAACGGTGGTTGCCAAAGGCTGAGGGGAGGAGAAGCTGTTGTTGAACGGGTATAGTGTTTCAATTTTGCAAAATGAGAAAGTTCTGAAGATCCATTGTACAACAGTGTGCATAAAGTTAACACTACTGTACTTCACACTTAAAAAATGTTTTTTTTTAATCATAATTTAAAAAAGAAAAATTAGTGTTATAGTGAAGGACTCATAATCTCAGTCTCTTCCCATCTCTTACTCTCTAAAGAAAAACCAGTATACGGAGCTTATGATTTTCTGCTGGAGAATCGAAAGGAAGTGGGGAGGTGAGTATGACAACAAGGAGCTTAAGGGGAGAAAAATGGAGCTGCTTCTCTAGGGCTTCTGAAAAGAGGGAGGAAACTGTTGCGGAGGATCAGGGCCACCTCGCACCTACACAGAGCCTTTGCATTGATTAGAAAAAGGGGCTTCTCTGGGCAGATGCAGCCCCCTGCTCTGTGGCTGGCACCTTCAAGCTAGAGAGATCTTTTCTGACAAGTGCAGCCCCGCGCCCCACCCCAGAGCCATCTCTTGGCTTGAGTCCTTTCCTACTGGCCCCTTGTGCAGGGTACAAAATAGTATGGACACACATTCTGGCAAGGGCATTGTAGGGGAAAAGACAAAGGATTTTTTAAACTATGTAAGTAGAGGCAGAAATTGTGTCCCCTTTTTAGGTTTGAAAGATTAAAAAATGGATGTAAAGGCCTCCCTGGTGGCGCAGCGGTTAAGCGCTGCGCTGTGGAGCTGTCGGCAGCGGCGACGTGAGTTCGGAGCCCGGCCAGGGAGAATCCCAAATGGTGCGGCAGACCTCTCCTGCCTCGCCTGCTGCTCCCCTCAGCAGTGTATTTCTGATCTGCCTGTTCTGCTACCCTCTCTGTCTCTGGTGAACCCTCTCGCCGCCCTGTGCCTCTGGCCTGTACCCCAGCTTGTATGTATAAAAAAAAAAAAAAAAAAAGAATTCATCTTTAAAAAAAAAATGGATGTAAGATTTTAAGTGATGAAATAATTAAAAATATATAAACCATATAAATAATACTGTAACAGATACAATTGCTCATTACATTTAACATATTGTTGATTTAACATATTGTTGCCATATTTACTTCAGACACAGCACCTTCCAGATATGTTCTTACTAATATCATAGGCACAGTTGAACTCCACTTTGACCCTCTGGCTTTCTCATTCTTACTCCTACCTACTTACTTACCAGAAATAAGGTTCACTTTAAAAATGATATTTATCTTTCCTGTATTTATATTTTTGCCACCACCTATGTTTGTATCTTTTGGGATATTTAAAATATATGTAAATATATCCCTTCTGAAGCTTTTATTTTGCATTCAATATTATATTTCGGAAACATTGTCATCTGATGATATGTAGATACTGTTCTGTCATTTTAGCTCCTCTATAGTATTCCATTCTATACTGTGCCATATCATTTATCCATTTTCCTATTGAAGAACAGTTGGATTGTTTGCAATTGCAAACATGTATTGCCTGTTCTGATTAGCTTGCATGAGAGCTGCTCATTCTGTTATTTTCCTCATACAATTAGAACTGGCAGACTGCTCTGAAGCCCCAGCATTCTGCAGATAAACATTCATACTAGGTCCTTGCTTTCAAAATTGGTGCATTTAGAAAAAAGAAATCCTTTCTCAGTAACTTTCTGTCCCTGCCCTGGCCATCCCTCCTTGGTACTTCTCCATTATCAAGTGTTATCTCCATCATCAAGGTCATGAAATGCTTTGCTTCCTCCATTTTGCATAAAACTTGTGCAGAAGAGAATAATGTTCCTGAGTCAGTTCATACTGAAATTTATTCCTAAGATCTTTGAAACATGATGACATAGGTAGAAATAGAACAAAATATTATTGTAAAGTTTTCAGTTTTCTTCCTTCCTGGGAGTGGAATAGAGACTGCAGTATGGATTGGGTTAGATTGTCTTTTTTGTCTGGGACAAATCTGAAATAGTGATCACAATCAAACAAGATGCTTGAGATCGGTGACTCCAAGGAGCTCCCGATAAAAATATAATATACTAAGTGGTAAGTTGAGTCACATCTCTGCAAGCTCTGGTTCCTGAGCTGATTTTACTTTCTACGGTCAGACTGTTTTTGCCTAAATAATACTGTTACAACTTACCGATGTGGATAACTTTAAAACAAACAAACTAGTGAAAAATCAAACAGGTACTGTCCAGCTGGAGTTTAGACATAGAAAGTGAATTTATTGTTTCCACGAAGCAACTGGTGAAACGCTAGCCATAAGCAGGGCTATGGCCAGGGCACGGTGAACAAAAAAGTTATTTGAATAAACGGAAGCTGACTAGGAGAGCGGGGAGAGGCCATTCTCTCCACCTCTTCATAGACTCTGTAGTCTTGTAAAGAGATCCTTTAAAGGAGCTACCATAAGGATTCACTGTGGCTTGTGAGCAGGAGAATGGGGGAACCCAGAAAAATAAAAAATAAGGGGGAGAGGCAGAGATGGGAGAGAGGATCTTTTGTGAGCATATCTGATCACCTCTTTGGGGAATTCCATAAATAATTGGGAGACATTTTATGGGGGCACAGAAATCGACTGGATGAAGACACATTGTAATTTGAACACACAGCATTAATACAACCTTACTGATATTCACAGGCTGTTGAAAACCTTGTGCTGGTGAAGAACGAAGGCTGTATAACAGTTTTCCTTTTTCTCCTGAAAAAGGAAATACAAAGAAAGGCTATGTTTCTCCCAGTCTATATTCACAGAAACCCTTTGGAAAGTGGCAAAGTTTGCAGGGAGTATCTTAGGCTTGAAAAGGAGACAATTATAGAATAGAAATGTGAAAAGATATTAACTGTCCATCTCAGAGGTTCTGATTTATAAGTGGGATTCATATATATATTTGGATTTAATATCACTTTTCTAATAGACACTGTTCTGTCTAACCTGAATGTTAGAGTTAGAGGTGGGGAAAAGTAAAAGTCAAATACCCTTCTATTCTCTGGGGTAGAAATTTCACATTGATTATTATAACATTATAATCTAAGACTATATATTAAAAATGTCCTTGAATAATTTCTTCTTTGCTGGCTAATCATTAATTGGACTGAGATGACATATTTTACTTTTGACTGCATTCACTAGATTTCTCAAGCATATTTGGTGTGCATAGATAATGAAAGTGCAGTATTTCTATCTTTGAGGGTTAGAAGACACCTCATTACTTCTCTGGATCAGTTTGGATTTTCAAATCCTAATTTTTAAAGGTATTGGTTTATTGTTGCTTTTAATTTCATTTTGAATTATACAGCTCTCTGAGACCTTGCTGAAGAGGGCTGTATGAATTTATTATATTGTTCTTATTACTGGTTATACATTATCCATTCAGAATTAATGGGAAGACCAAGAGAGATAAGGCAAGATTTTATAGCAAGAGACTCATTTACACGAACCAAACCTTACAGCCTTTCTTTTCCCTCTTTCTTTTTTTTTTTTTTCAGTCTCATCATTTTTCTGCCTCTGCCTTGTTCGCTTAGCTTGTTAACACTATAGTTTCTATAGCAACACCTATTGGTTGTTGTAATAATGAAAGCCACAGCAAGATCTCCTGCAGAGAAATCCTTGATGCTGACAAGATCAACTCATATTTTCTTTGTCTAATGTTTTCTATTTCTTCTTGGAATGACTCTTTTAGAAGAATATAAAAGATTTCTACTAATTACTGTGAAATAAACAGCTGAAGTCAGGCAGCCCTGTGGCTCATCGGATGTTAGCTATATTCCAGTGGTGGTGAGATACTGCTTGAAGGAACAAGGCAATTTCTTTAGCTATAAATTTTACTAGCCAGCACTGTTAACATGAAATAAAACGAAGGTCAGTCCACTTCTTCCAATTTGAGTAAAAGGTTTTATTTAGGGAAACTTTTCCCCTGTACTCAAATTTTAGTACTTCATCAAAATAGCAAATGTCAGATGTTATTTTTGATGTATGATTTATAATAATAGATTAAAAATAATAAAAATAGAATAGTAAATATTAATTCTGATGTTTGGATACTCACTTAGACAACCACTTGGACTAAACATCTCTTTTGTCTCTATTTTTCTCAGTGATTGGGTACGAGTTTTTCTGTGTAATATTCCTTTCCTAAATGACTTAGATAACTGCATTACTTGTTCATTTTGCTTTATGTAACATGTAAGTACTTGTTAACTTTTTGAGAAGATGTGGGTTTTCTTAATTGCAAATTTACCTATTGTGTGTCATTTGCCAAAAGTAAAGTATTACTGCTTAGACTACTGCTTAAAGTTTAATACCAGGTCTTTGATGAATTGAGAATCTCTGGTCTTATTTCTTATCCCAATTTCCTTCTGGAGTCTCCCTGATTTCCATGGGAGCTTATATTTATTTATTTTTGTTTTAATGCTATCTCCCCCCCTTCTTTTGAGATTTATTTATTTATTTATGCATACAAGCTGGGGTATAGGCCAGAGGTGTGGGGCGGTGAAAGAATTCACCAGAGACAGAGTGGGGAGCAGAACAGGCAGATCAACCAAACACACTGCTGAGGGGAGCAGCGGGTAAGGCAGGAGAGGTCTGCTGCGCCTTGTGGAAATCTCCTCGGCTAGTATCGAACTGCGCCGCAGATGCCGACAGCTCCATAACGCTGCGTTAACCTGTTGCCACACCAAGGAGGCCCTCTCCCCTGCCTTTCTTATGAAGAAAACAAACAAAAAATAGAAATAAGTTGTACTCTGAAAATCTACACAAATTCTTTCCCATTACTAGTCACCTATTGCTTCGACATAAATAGTTTTCTAAGGATTTAATAATTCATCCATCTTCCAGTAGTATGGATATTAAATGTCATTTAAATTCTTAATGCCTAGAAATCAAAAGTAATATTGAATGATATCAAGTTTTTTATTTAAATTATAAACATTGAGAATGTATGTAAAATAATTAAATTACAACCTAGAAATTGATAAAGAGGACAAAGACCAGAATTCTTGTTTTACTTTCTAATATTTTTCATATCTTTGTAGTTAAGGAGGTTCTAATGCCTAGCAAACTTTCACACCTCCGAAACTGTCATTTAAAATACATAGACAAACACACAGACATAAATAGCAAAATATGGGTAATGTTGGACTTGGAGTGATAGTGTAAAGGAAGAGCTTTATTTTCTTAATGCATTTCTATTTTTTCCCCAAAATTTACTCATTAGTGTGCCTTTTTATAATTAGAAAAATAGGAGGCAAATCTTCTTGATAAAGTTAGTTGTGGTAAATGCCTTCCTACTAGGTGTTATAAATTCTAGTCAGCCACTGGGTGTTATTTCATCCTGAAAATCTGTAAATCTCATCTCCAGCAGAAGTAGTTATGTGAGAGATAATAAGTAAAAAAGCATTAAGGACTTTGCCTTCTGAATCTCAATGAAAACTATCTTGAACCCTCCATATCCTTTATTTAAGGTACAAGGATACCCAGAATCAAAATCCCAGAATACACAGTGTACCTGAAAAGTACGTTGCCACATTCTCATTAGAAGAGTGGATGTGACTTGGTAAGTAACACACATGTAAAGGGGTGTGATCCCATACTTCTGAATCACATAGAGTATTGCAAACCAATGTTACCTCAATAAAATATTATAAATTAAAAAAAATTATTTATTTATGTATAGAAGAACTGGGGTGTAGGGCAGAGGTGCGGAGGGTGAGTGGATTCACCAGAGACAGAGTGGGGAGACAGAGTGGATCTACTGAAATACACTGCTGAGGGGAGCAGCGGGTGAAACAGGAAAGGCCTGCTGCACTGTGCGGGTCAGCTCCTTGGCCAGGGATTGAACTCATGCTGCAGTGGCTGGGGATAGCTTGATAGTGCTGAGACTTAACCCCTGCACCACCAGGGAGGCCATATAAAATTTTTTTTAAAGGTGGTGTCCAGTGTGATTTCAGGCTATATCTGCTATTGGGATTCTGATTCATCAGGGTATCTTCCTAACACTTGCTTATTCACTTCTAATCATAATCTTCCAATGCTAATATTTCTTTGGGTTTGGAGTCCCATCAGATCTGGTCATCAGCTGATGTGAGCTCCAACTCCATTATCTTGAAGTTCACACACTTCTATGATCCCAACCTGCAAACTTCTAACTTCTGTAGCTATTAAAACTCCATCTTCACCAAGCCTCCAGTTATTAGATTCCTTGAACTTTACCCAAGCTGTCCCCCTGGGAGTGAGTCCACTTCATCTACAACACATGCCTCAGCCATCAGCCTCCATGTTTTGCTCCTTCCTCTCTTGACCTACTCATCTGCTAACCAGCCATCATGGTCTAGCACTAGGCTAGTCCTAACATGTTTTCTGTACTTCTCCTTCCCCTTTCTCTCTTGTATGCACCTGTCTTCTCATCCCCCCCCCCACCCCACAGAAAAATCAAGACCACAAGGAAAAGCTTTTCCTGTGGAATGTCATATGTGAAAACATTATTCAACTGATTGCTTTCTTTTTTGTGTCAAATTCTATAATTTATGATCCAAACCCTCTTCTACTTAAATAACATTTAATTCATCCCCAATTCCGTGTAGAAGCAAGTTTCTGCCTTTTTTTTTTTTTTTTTTTTAGATAACACTGGTCTTTCAGATAACTCCAGTGAGCATCTGGACAGAGAGGTTCTCTATCAACCCCATTCTCCCTTGTTCTATACCATCACCAATAAGCTCAACTCCCTTGCCTTTTATAAGCACTATTGCTTTCTGGTGTTCGAATATATGTTTTTTTAATCTCACACTGCTAATTGGTCCTCTCCTAGTATTTTCCCTTTTCTTACCTGGGTGCATTAGCCATGCCGCAGAGCCAGGTTCTGTCATTGTCTTCTTAGCTTTCTCTATGGGAACCATATTGGTTTTTTAAAACACAATTCCCATTCTGGTTATCTTCTTACATTCTAGCTCTTACTGTCTTCCTACAGTTCCATATGCCAATTCATTCCAGACAGAGAAGTCTGGACATAACTCTATATTTCAGTAAATACCTAATTTGGATATTTCACTTTCTGAAACCATGTCACATATTAGTTCTACATCTGGTCTTCTTGGGGTAGGTGAAGCCTGGTTCTGGTGATAAGGGAGCCCCACTATCCATAGATCCTGCCCAAGGGCAGGGTGGGCCACAGTATCTGCCCAGATGTGGATAATGTGGGTATGTCTTTTCAGCACAAAATTTAAAAGCAATAATAAAACTAAGTTTGATTTGCTTTTTGTTGTCACCATTTGCCAGCAATACAAAACAGTGTCAATGGGAAATTCCTCCTCCTCAAAAAAGTAGATTCGTTAATCTACTCCAAACAACTGCTGCAGTTACTGTTGAATTTTAGCTATATATGCACCCTTCAAATTAGGACATTTAATTACCTGTTCTTTTAAAAACATTGTAGTCTACATGAAAGTTAACGTGAAGAACTTCCATTTTATACAGTGACTCCAATACCTGCTTTCTTGTTTCCAATTCTTGTTGTACCTTATATTCCTGCATTTAAACGGAAGATTCAAAATTAGCTACTGATTGTAAGACAGAATATGAGTTACTGCAATTCTGATATGCTAAATGACCCATTGGAATTTTCATTTGTGTTTAAAACTTAAAAGATTACAATGGACTGTAACTGTAAATTGTGATATTTTTGTTTGGTTAGTAAAATTTTTAGTTCATACAGGCAACATAATATCGTATTTGAATAATATATTTAAAGTTTGAAATTACTTGTTTGCTTTCAAACTAAAGAACAATGTAAAACCATGATTACTGATTGTTATGTAATAATTATGGAGCAGTGCAGAGAGCGGACAAGGGAAATGAGCCCTCCTGTGACTCATATTAGGGTACTGACCCATGCACCAGTTACCTTCCCAAGGTGCCACATCTGAATACTGTCACAATCTGGGGGGTGGTAGGAGAACACAAACATTCAGTCCATCAGTATATGGATCTATCTCTATATATTAATGATCTGTGTGTGTGTGTGTGTGTGTGTGTGTGTGTGTGTGTGTACGTTTTCATACACTTTCTTTACCTCTCTATAACAGTCAATACTATTGTCCACTCCTTTTTTTTCTCTTAAATTCTGTGACATCCTTTTCTTGATTTCCCTGACCAGCGTTTCCTTAAATTGCTTAATTTGCCATTTGAATCAGGATCTTCTAATACTGAATTCCATGTCTTTCCTCTTCTCGTCTTTGTCCAGAGGTTTCAGCTACCACTTATGAGCTCAGGACTCATAAAAGACTTATACTTTAAGCCACTTGTCTTTGTTTCAGACCTATATTTACATACGCCACAGGCATCTCAAACTCAACATGTCCAAAATATGTTGTTTTCCTCCCTCCAAACTACTGTTCTTTATAAGTACAGTTCTTAATTACTTTGTTAATGATACCAGAAATCCTTGTATCATTAAATTAAAATTAAACCTGGTAATCATACTAGAATTCTCTCGTCACCCCATTTCCAAATCCCAACCTTTCTACCTCTAAAATATCTCTCCAATTTATTCCCTCCTCTCTACCCTCATTCCTAACCTCTTTATTTGGATTCTCCTAAAGAGTTAATAAATTACTAAATTGGACTCTCTTTCTCTTTTTATCTCCCTTTTCCTCAACGTTTCTAGAGGCTTTGGTCTAAAACATACACCAAATTATGTCATCTCCTTGCCTAAAATTTACTATTGGATTCCTATGCCTTCCCAAGAAGTTCAAACTCTTCAGAAGGTAAAATATAGTTTCATAATCTGATGCTGCATTACCTTCACCAAAATGTCTCCAGAATCTCCTCAGCTGTCCCCTTTCATTCAGCCCTAGTGAACTAATTTGAGTCCTCAAACCTGCTCAGTCCTCTCACTCATGTCTCTTTTCTTTGTCCTAAGTTTTCTTCCTCCTTTCTACTCCTTCTACAAACTTCCTCTTCCTGACTAACTTGTCCTTGTCAGTTGTTTTGTGACTCCTCATAAATTTACCTCAGGTATCTCTAACTGCTCCTTCTCAACCTTTTTGCTCTCTCTTCCTCCTCCTCTCCTTAACCTCTAGTGTTGGTTCTCCTCAAGACTTGGCCTCAGATTCTTCTGTCTGTAAATACTCTTTGAGAGACCTCATCCAGTTCCTTGGATTTAACCACTATATATGCTGATGGCTACCGAGCTATCTCCAGCTGCAGTCTCTTTTGTATACCTCATTTCATGTCTCAGTCTTAAATTTAACAAGTCTAAAATGGAACATTTGAAAACTTCCTTCCTTGTGCTCTCTGCTCCTCCTTCTTTCTTTCCCATCTCAGTAACTGGCACCACTGACTATACAAGATTTCAGCTAGAAATAAACCAAGTTTTGAACCATCTCTTATTTCTAATGCATCTATTTTATTTCCAAAGTATATTTCATATCTCTGGTCTCTATGTCGCCACTGCTGCCATTCTAGTTCAATCCTCACCTTCTTTTTATTTGTTTAATATAAAATCTCTCATAACCTATACACTCTCTCTCTACCAACACACCCCAATAGAAGTATGTCTTACATGTTTTTTTTTAATTAAAGTAGCATTATGTAAGTTTCAGATATACAGGAATATAATTTGGGATCTGTATATTCTACACCATGATCATTACCAAAGTCTAGTTTCTATCTATAACCATATAGTTGACGAAATTTCCAGTGGTATCTTGTTTTCTAAAAACACCAAATAGCTCAATTTTCAGCTTGAGAGCCTGATCGTGTCTTAAACTTCATTTCCCATAGAACTTGCACTCTTCTTTATGAATGCATACTTAGAAGTTAATAAACACCTACTGATCTCTGACACTGGAGTTCATTAAGTTTGTTGGAACTCTACAAGACCAAGATGGACCTTTTAGATCAGTTTAGGGATGTCACCTTTCTGTAGTGTATTTATTAACTATACCACATCGTTTCCTAAAAGTCTCAGAGTGAAAAAGTATATACTAGGAGAAAAGCAAAAATTATAAAATGTAGGACCTCCCTGGTGGCCTAGGGGTTAACTCTCAGAGCTATCACCAATACAGCCTGAGTTCCACCACCAGCCAGGGAGCTAACCCACATATGGTACAGCAGACCTCTCCTATCTCACCCATTGCTCCCCTTAGCAGTGTATTCCGGTCCATCTGCCTACTCTGTTCCCCACTGTCTCTGGTGAATCTTCTCACCCCTACCCTTCTGTACCTCTAGTCTACACCCCAGTTCTTTTACACACACAACACCTTTTTTAAAAAATTGTAAATGTTTAAAATAGGAATAAAAGGAAAACGACTTATCTAAGTAGACAATGGTGTCTAAATACAAGTTGAATTATAATCAGTAACATAGAAGTTATTGTAGTCCAACACAAATATAATCGGGAAAATGGTCCTTCCTTTTAAAAATTTGGAACTTCAGATAAGGATCAAACATTTTATTCAGTATTGGGTTGAAGCCCTTCAGTGGCTTTTATGAAGCAGTTTGCTATCTGTGAGGTCCTCATGGTACTTCAAATTAAAACCCATAGCCTCTTTCCCTACCACTAGAAGTATGTCTTACATGATTTTTCAATATTAAAACATTCATTTTTTATCATTCACACACTGTGCTCTGCTAGGACAATTAAGGACTCTCTAATAATTCAAACATGAATTTTAAAATCTTTATCAGTAGCAATTCCTCTTTCCTACTCAGATGAATTGAGTCAGTTTCCTAATCTCTGAATAGGAGAAGACAACACAAAGCTTATTCTCTAGTGTCCAGATTCCTTCCAGAGGGTCACGCTGCTCCTCCATGAAGCAAGGGTGTGTGTGATCTGCCTGTCTACACCCTCCTTGAGCAAACAATCATTGGAGAAGACAGAAAGAAACTCAATTTAAGGATATAATGAACTTTTTAGACAATTTAGAAATCGTAATTACTATTAGCAGATTTCTATGAGTAGTTTTAAAATGAAACTTTCATAGTTTTTCTCATAAAAAATTCCTATCTCTTTCTGTTTCTAGAAAAGAAGCAGTAGCATGAAGGGAGTGACTGAATCAAGAATAAAAAGGATAAATAGATTTGAGACTTAGCTAATTAATGAAATGTTTAATCTCAGTATAGAAATGACCCCATGCTGTGCATTCCACAAAATCCAGACTTGTGTGCTATTTTGACTCTATTACATATTCAAATTCATTCAGATTTAACTGAGGAATCACTTACTAGTGCATGAAAACATGGGCTACCCTTTTAACATTTTCAAGTGAGGTTGTCAACTCTGTTTTACCCTATGTGAAATGTATGAGCTCAAATGATTTGGATTGTAAATCATCTATATTCCTGTAATTGATTGGAGCCAAGTAAAATGGAACTTACTGTGAGCAGTCATCTGAGTGCAATAGAATTTGGAGACAGCTTTATGAAATGGAAATTTTTGAGGTGGCAATATTAACACAGATGTGAAGAAACACTAAACAGAAAATCAGTATGTTTTCTTTTTTGGGAAGTTTTAAAATTCATTTAAAGGAAATATTAGAATTCTGTTGTCACATTTCTAAAAGTGCCTAAGAAAATCTTTTTAAAAAAAAATAGTTATATGTTAGCCATTCTTTGTAGTTTTATTTACCAGAATGAAAAAATATGGGGACATCCTAATTGGCAAGTTTAGGAGGACTTGAATAGCATAAGATGGCACATAAATTAGATAGAATGTTATGGAACTGCTGGAAAGTGACAACATGTCATTATTATTTGCCTTTTATTTAGAAGGAAAGAAAAAAAAACAATGCAAGTTGAAGTTATGCTTTGATTTCAGTTGTGTTGAATTATGTGTGCTTATGTGTATTAGGATGATGGGTGTGTGGAATTTACTTTTTTTGTTTCCTTTATTGCAGTAATAATATGTTCTGTACATTAAATAAAAATTAGGTGATAAAATAGATAATAGTGCCACTCCTATAAAAATATTGCACATTATTTCTTTTTATAAAGATTTTATTTATTTTTGCCTAGAAGAACTAAGATATAGGCCAGAGGGGCGGGAGTGAGAGTATTCACCAGAGACAGAGCAGGGAGCAGAACAGGTGTATCTACTGAAATACACTGCTGAGGGGAACAGCGGGTGAGACAGGAGAGGTCTGCTGTACCATGTGGGTCAGCTCCTTGGGCAGGGATTGAACTCAGGCCACCACAGTGGTAGCACTGAGCCTTAACCCACAGGCCAGCAGGGAGGCCCTGTACATTGTTTCTGAATCTGCTTTTTTTGAGCTTAATTCTGTTAAAGGACTGTGTGCTTGACTTGAGTGATTTTGTTGGTTCCGGAGAATCCCAGGATAACTGCACTTTACTGTTGAAACATCATCTGGACTTAGTCTAAGTCTTCTTTAGTAAGAATTGTAGTTGATCAATGTCCCTTCCTGTACAAATACCATCAATTATCCATTCTCAATAGGGACCTCTATCACTTTATAACTTGGGCTATTTAAACTTCTTAAGACAGCTACGGGAGCTTTTCAATACCTCATGTTAATTTTTGGTTACAATTGGTGTGTTTTTAAAGATAGTTTATAACGATTTCTTTACATGCTTGGGTTCAGCTATTATATACTTATCTACTGAGTTCTTTCCATCGTCAAATGTTGGAAATTTTTTTTATAAAAGCAACCTAACAAGACTAAAATATATTGGACAATTTGTGTTAGAATAAGAGTAGCAAGGAAATATTTCCAAGTTTTCTCTTACTTTAACTGATAGAGGTGTGGAAGTCATTTCAATTTTCTCATCCAACCATCTCACATTTCTTCCATTTGATGGTCTGGCTCCCTGTCATCCCAGGAGGACGCTGCTTCTTAAGTAGCAAGCAGCTGTCAGAGTGATAAGAATGTGATAATAATCACCTGAGGTGATTCTTTGTGTTGACTAAAGGCAAACACTCCAGCCCCAAGAGATGAGGGAAGAGAGATTGACCTCCTGGCCCCTACTGGAGAAATTAGAAAGAAGGCTTAACTTCAAATTTTCAGCAACACAATGACTGCCTCTTCATCTCTTCAGGCTGATAGACCAGCCTTTGCTTTTTTTCTGTCTACCACATTTTTGGTCTCATAAATACTGCAAATCATCTTGCAGGTGCTCAGTAGGTATATTGTTACCTTGACCTCAAAGGGCATCAAATCCATCCCGTCTGTCCTGCCTTCTGGGTGTGGTAGTGACCCAATAGCCTATAAGATTTGGGCATTAGGTTCACTTTGGAAAGAGAACTGAGAAAACAAGTCATGTAACAGTTCATCTAACAGTGAACTAAAGGTACAGACAAGGAAATTTTTTTTACATGATTATGTGTTTCTCAGGTAATTATCCCAGAGTTGCCGCATGCAGTTGGGCCTGGCTGATATCTGGCCTTTGTACCTGAGTCATTAACCCATGGGCAGCAACACAGACAGAGCAGTATATTCATTAAAGTGATGAAATGAAGTACTGGGTTGTGTTCTCTCTGTCTGCATACTGAAGTGACCGTACGGCTCTCTTATCTTCAAACTAGGGTTCCAGAGTGCGCCCTTCAGGAGACAAGTTAGGACCCACCACTAAGACCAAATAACGGAGGTAGGAATAGAGAAAAAGAAACAAGTGCTTACTTTATATCATGCATTGGGCTAGTGTTTTTCATATGCTGATATTTAGAGTAGCCCTGTGAGTGACATTATCATCCTTATTTGTGAGGTAAGGACACCACAGTTCAACATTGGTCATTTGGGGAGGTAATATTTTAATTCCCTCTGAATTCATGCTCGTATTTCTACCACATGCTATCAGTCATAAAATGCCCACACATAAAACAACTTCTTGGGCTTAGGGGGCTACTATGTAGAGACTTAACTATAAACAGGCAGAATGGGAGAGGATCAGACGGAGCAGTAGCCAGAAGACTTCAGGGTGGCAATGGGAAACAGCATACGATCAGATCAGACATTTGCTGACCAGCAAGGGAGAGGACTTGCATTTGGTACTGTTGAAATTGAAGTATGGAATTGTGTACCTAGGCTAGAATAAGACACCAAGAACAGGGAGTAAAAGTCAAGTCAAAGTCCAAGGTCACAGCGAGTGAGGTCATGTATAAACATAAATTGCATGGTACTAAAAGTAGGACTGAGGGCAGGATCAGAGTTCAAGAGTTTGAGAACAGATGAGGATGAGATTAAAGTTTAGCAGGCCAGGGAAAGAAGAAGGTTAAGACCAAGAACTGGAGGCAACTTATGAGTTCTTAGAACTGTGAAGAAAATCTGTACTTGCCTTTCTGGAGGTGTGTTTGTAGATATGAAAGGTGGGGCAAACTTAAAGCTGAAAATAGTGTAAACATTGGCATTTAATGTTCAGGATAGCACATTGATATTTTTCAAATAAGAAAACTGAGACCAAGAGAGGGAATGACTCTAGTTGCCGGTCACACAGCATATGAGTGATGGAGTGAGGCGTTGACTTACTGGAATGGTACCATTCATGGAAATGGGACAGAGTAGGCAGAACCAGCTATCTCAGCTTCTGTTGTCTGGTTGACAGGCCATCAGGTTCACAAAGACATGAGGAGACAAAACTTACTCTACAAACTCAAATGTGCACGAAAGGAAATTTTATTATTTTCTTATAAATGATATTTTAAAAATTGCATGGTGATTCTCAGCCCCATGGCAACACATCTCAATCAATTTAGGAAGAATACCCCGTTATCCCAGAGTTGCTTTACATTCCATGTGGTGTGATGGGGAAGGAGAGGGGTGGGGCTAAAAATCCGGTATGAGTATTTTTTTGCATTTTTACAAGAGACTGCTGAGTTATCCATAATCTAATCTGCTTTCTAAAGCTGGTCCTTTGATTTCTGCTGCCCTGTGTCTTATTTCCTTCACAAGGTGCCCGAGCTCCCATTGACATCATCCTCAGAGGACATGGACTTATTTTCTGCCATTCTGGAGTGTCATGAGACTTGGTGTTGATGCTGGTGGACATCTCTGTCCTCTCTGGTCTCCGGTGCAAGAGAATAGGGTCTTGGTGGGAAACTCAACCCTGCTTCTTTCCCTCTTTCTACCAGTCTTGGTCTCTCATACCTCCTGCACTCTGATGTGGACCATTGACACTTCCTCAGTCTAATGTGAAATGCAGGCTAATGTCAACACAGCAGATGCTTCTTGCTCCTAAACCATCTTGCATGGAAATGCTGGAGTTAGCCCTGACTGGCTCCCCGAATAAAGTCAGCAAGACTTCCTGGGGATACTGAGCAAGACACAGAATGCATTTCTCTGAGGCATATTGCCCAATGTTCATCTAGCAGCCTTGATATTCATTAGCGACTAGACAGGATTACCAAGTATCTAAATAACTGGGTATGATTCTGGCTCCTTCATCAGAAATTATTGCTAAGGCCAGGTCAGCCTGACACTAAAAGAAGTCAATTGCTAGCGACTGACCTCATCTCTGGTTGATATTCTTTCGTAAAACATGTACAACCTTTCAGGTTTTAGGGACATTTGAAGATTGCTAATAGAATATTCTGCTAATATTCATCTATTAAAGATACTTTTCTTTTTGTTATAATAGTTACGTGAATATTTTTACAGTTGATTTATTAAGAATAATTTTTCTCTAATTCACACTATTTTTTTCTTTTTTCCTTATGTCCTATGTCCTATTCCAATGTAGTGATATGAGGGATGAATGTCATAAAATATCTTGCATGAGACTATAAGTTGCTTTAGCTAAAATGACTTTGCTGTGTTGTTATACAATTTAACTTACTTCATAGATAATTCTATTACATGTGTAAGTGGAGCCTTTCTCTTGCTCTGGGTACTACGAAATGGGACTGGTTCAGACCAATTGGGTTCAAATCCTGGCTCAGTAGTATCAAGTGTCACCTTCAGTTAAATTCACTTAAATTCTAGTCTTGGTTTCCTCCTCTTCAAAATGGGTCAAAATATCTGCTTTGTGAGGACCGTTCCTTACAATGAACACTTGTTGTGATGCACCATTAGACCTTCTTCAGCTATTTAGCAGTTACTTACAGACATGTCTTATTTAGTGAACATTGAAAATACAATAATAACAGAAGAGTTTGTTTTAAAGGAGAAAATCCTTTTCATTACTTTAGATGAGGCTAAATTTTAGCAGAAAGGGTGCAGATGTCAGAATACCAGGTTTCAAATCTTGTTGCTGTTATTTCTCAGTTATTAGCAAATAATTTCTCTCAAGTTTTGGTTGTTAAAAAAAAAAAGTAACGTCTAATTCAAAGCGTTGTAGAGCCTAAATGAGATAACATGTATGAACATTTAGTATGATGCTTGGCCTTTATTAAGTGTGCAATGTTTGTTTTTGAATTAAAACTAAGCTTATTGAGAGTTAATTATTTGAATTGAATTTGCACGGAGATAATTTTGTATTACAGCACATCTCATAGTTGTTCTAAGTAAATATATCCAAAAAATGTGTTACTGGAAAATAATCTTGCATAGGCTTTCAAAATCAGAGGTGATAATGATTTCATTACCATACAAAGAATGGCTATGATAATGTAACCTGCTGTAACACAAATTTGACTTTGACACAACAGGTAATTAATTGGGTCTTGTCCTGTAAAGCAAGCTTATCCAGATCACTTCTTTAATCTTGTAATAATGACACTAAATTTTATATGATTGGAGTTTTCAGACACCATTTATAGTAAGGTTAATGATGTTTGTATCTCTGTGGCACTATTGCTTGCTGAAACAATGTTAGTGGAAAAATGGTTGTTATATTGTAGGTGAGGAAATTGAGTAGGGAGTCAATATGTTATCCAAGAAGATATGTTCCTGGAAATGAGGTGCACCTCACTGTGGAAAAATTTGAGACAGTTTGCCTTCAAATGACAATCTTCAAGCAGACTACTCTCCTGGCCTTAAACTTTAGGGGACTTATACTGATGAACACCCATGGAAGCAATTCCTCTTGAGGGAGGTGGCTTATCAATTTGAGGCAGGAAGACACGACTCTCCACTTCCTGTTCCCTCCCTATGGGTAGTGGGGGTAGGAGAGGGAAATCTTCAGAGAAGGATTGTTCAGGGACTCGGGTAACTGTCCTGGTGTAGTTACTGAAGGGGAGCCGCGCGGGACAGTGGGACATGCTTCCCTGAGACCAGCGTGCTAGACTGACAGAAACGCACACCAAAAGGCAGAAGGAAAACAGGAGAAGCATTTTGATGACTCCTCTGTTGGTCTAGGAGAGACTAGCAGTATTTACATATTTACTCATTTTTAAAAAGAATGTTACTCATCTTCTTTCTCTCCAGATTAGTATATAGAGTTCCATCTTTCTATTTTTCTTGCCTCAAAATTTTAAGCTTCATCCATTCACTCTTTATTCATATCTCCAACTTAGTAACATGTTTGTGGCAGACTGAGTGCTCACCAAATCTCCATTGTGGAGATTTCCTAGTCTGTCTTGGAGCTTAGGACTAGATGACTCAGGCTGCCCAATGGAAAATGAATGGAAGTGATATGTGTGGCTTCTAGGTCAAGAAAGTGAAGAGTTGGTGTGCTTCCTTTGTTGCTTTCTTTCCCTGCTCAGTGACCTTGGAAACCGTGTGCTGCCAGAGCAGCAGGCAAGATGGAGAGAATCTGAATTGCTGACTGGCAGGATCGATGAGAGTCCTTGTTGACTGTATTAAACTTTGTGTGAGGGAGAAATTAACTTTTCTTGTGCTGATGCACAGAAATTTTAGAGATCATCTGTTGCAACACTTGGTATTAAGGACTCCAATAGAGATCAAGAGATCATATGCATGTTTAGAATTATGTGTTAACCTTTTGCAAATTGAACCATAGTTTAGTTTTGCCTCTTCTGGGATTTCATAAAAGTGGAATCATATAGCATAAGTCTTTTGTGTTTGTTTTCTTTTGCTCCACATAATGTTAATGATCTTCATCTAGATTTTTGCCCAATCATTTCTTTTGATTGCTAACTATTACCCACTATATTGTTAGATCACAATTTATCCCATCTATCTGTTTTTGTTCATTTGGATTTTTTTCTGGTTTGGGACTCTTACAAAAATTATTTTTAAAATGTAGTACTACCTGTATATGAATATATTTTTCATTTCTATTGAGTATATACTTAGGAGTAAATTAGTTGACTGAGAAGGAAACTATATGTTTAACTTTATATGAAATACCAAAGTTTTCCAGAGTGGCCATTATCATTTTTTATCCCCACCACCAATGTATGAGAGCTCTGTGTACTCTGTATCCTCATCTAACCTCAGTGTTTTCTTTTCTTTCTGTCATTTGTAAAATTTAGCTATTTGAATACATGTGTACTGGGAAATTGGTTGTTATATATAATGTCACTAGCAATATTTTACATTTTTCACTATATGTGTACATATATAGTCTTACACATACATAATTAATAAGTACAGTAGGTAATTTTTTTTATATCACCAACAATTTTGTTTCAATTTCTGAATACTTGTTTAATTGAAAGCATTTTTATATATTCCAAATAGAAATTCTTTATTCTTTAGACATATACTAATATTTTTCTCTTGGCCTATAAATTGCCCTTTCATTTTCTTTTAATGTTTCTGAAGAATAGAAATTTTAGTATAATGTTCATTTATTAATTTTTTTAATTCACATTTTTCATGTCCTAAGAAATAAAAGTCACAGATAGTTGGTCTGTGTTTTCTCTCTAGAAATCTTGCAGTTTTGCTCATATATTTAGGAGTAATTTTTGCTTATGATGTTGCATTTATTTTTGTATGTAGATAACCAATTGTTCCAGCACAAGTTTTGAAATTTTTATCATTGCTCCATTGACTCACCTTGACACTATTGTTGGAAGTCATTTACCATATTGGTCTAGATTTATTTCTGGATGATTTATTCTGTTTCATTGATCTACCTGTTTATACTTATGCTAATACCACATGAGATCATTTGCCAAAGTAATATTTGAAATGAGATTTATAATGACAGTTCTCCAACTTTGTCTCTGTACCCCACCCTGAATTTATTTAGATTATTCTGTCTCCCTCCCTCCTTCTCTCTCTCTTTCTCTTCTCTCTCTCTCTCTCATTAATGAAGTGTCATTGTTTTACATTCTTCTTAGTATGTTGATAACATAGAATTTCTCCCCTCAGATGTTCTCACCATAGTTCTCCCACCACCAAAGTATCCATAGTCCTCCACCATAATCTGCTGTGCTCTCCACCACCCCCAAGAAATGATTTCTTAACAATACTGAACTCCCAATGCATGAACAC
This sequence comes from Scalopus aquaticus, assembly GCA_004024925.1. Lineage (NCBI taxonomy): Eukaryota > Metazoa > Chordata > Mammalia > Eulipotyphla > Talpidae > Scalopus > Scalopus aquaticus. Next base: position 96,931 of record PVIJ01001939.1, read on the forward strand.
AATGTATCTTTTCATTTATTTGGTTGTTATATAATGTCATTAACAATGTTTTAGAGTTTTCACTATATGTCTCCTACACATAAAGTGAACAAGTACAGTAGGTCATTTTTTTGTGTGTGTCATCAACAATTTTGTTTCAATTTCCAGTTGTTCATTGTTAATATATAGAAATATAATTGACTTTCATATTAATCCTGGAGCATGTGAACTTGCTAAATTTACTTAGTTTTGGTAGATTCTCTACAACTTCTACTTAATTCATTTGTAAATACAGAAATAAATAGTTTTAATAATGGAATTTCAGACATAAAAGATTTGCCAGGGGAAACATTAGACAGGAGCCTTACAGGTGTAATTTGGAAAGTAGACACTGAATTTATCTGTGCATGAAACTGACTTCATCTTGTGGAAACAAAACAATTCAAATCTTCCTCCACAAGTCTGCATTCCAAAAATTAATTAAAGTGCTCCTCTGGACTTATGTTTAAGATTAATCAGCATAAATTGTGCTAAAGTTGAAATAAAATACAATCTTTTTGTGACTTATCAAGGGGATTGAAAGAACGAGTCAGGATTTGAATTAAACTTTTAAGCAAGTGACTACAATAATTTCTTGAAAAGGTACAGGAAAATCATAGTGTTATACTCGTTTTTACAAGTCAATCAGAATAAACCTAAATAATGGTGATTTATGAGGAGCAGCTATACAAATATTATTTATCAATCATATCCTCCTATTTCAAGGTTACAATAAAAATACCTCTATAGTTAAATATTTGTTGACAAAGGTTCACCATATTTTATTCATTTAATTTCTAATATCATCCAGCTCTCTTCCACTCTTGCCAGCTCTGGCAATTTCATCATGTCTGTGGTTAATTTATATTCTACTGAAGGAATATCTTCCAGAAGAATATTCTTGCCTGGTTAAAAGCTATAGCATATTAAAGGTCATAAGTCCTTCAAAATTTCAGAAAGCAGTAGAACCAATTTTTTAATCAAAGAATATACTCAATGTTTTTATGGATAGTTCATTTTTAAATAATACTAATCTTTTGTTATATTCTTGTTGGCTTCCCTCAAATACATATAGAGCTTTAAAATGTATGCCATTTTTAAAAATGGTCAGGTTTATTTCCCCCAAATGTTGATTTATTCAAAATAGATTTTTTTTTAACTGTGAGACTGCCTTCCAGTCTATATGTAAATTGAAACACACTCAGATTAAATTAAAATAGCCATGAATTATGGGACATTTTCCTCCCATGGAGTCTTTTCTTACTTAACCTTTCCACATGAAAGAGAGAATCTGTATTTGGTGTCTACTGACCCTGTTTGACATTCCAGAGATGTCAGAATCCTGAAGAATACATCTTAGCTGGTCTGGGTAATGCTTTTGTTGCATAAAAGAACTAAGCTGGAGAGGGATTTGTGATTTTCCAATTCTAGAAATAGTATGATGAAAAACCTAATGATCCCACACAGAGTTCAGTATTTGTGCAATGTTTATTCAGGCAAACAGAGAGCCATTTTTCTCTGCTATTAATCCTCAGCTTTTCTTAGACTCTGGTACAAAGTATTGGTGGAAAGCAATGTTTCAGTAGCATGTTGTTACACTTCGTGAAATAAATGTGGACATATAAGTAAATCACACAACTCTTTTTGAAGACAGGCACATTTCTGAGTCTAAGAAGTTAACTCTTTATTTGTATTCATTTCCATATAGAAAATTACATTTTCATCTTAATCTTCCTTTTTTCCTCATGAATTGGTAAACAACAATTTAATGTGAAATCCACAAATCTTCTCATGGAATCATTTCAAATGTCCTAAAGTGGAAAAGATTTTTTTGTGAATGGCACATATTATGCATACTTTAACTTTTAAAAGTTTATCTCAATTTTTTCCAAGTCACTCTGTACGTGTCTTATTTGGAGTGGCTTGATCCACTAAGACTTCAAATTCCATTGCATGTTTTCCTCCAATCTCTTATCTTTTAGTCTTTGCATTTTCCCCATGAACATGCCAGTCTGTGGGATTACCACTTTAGCTTCCTAGAATCACTTATGCATCCTTCTGTAACACATTTTGAAATCAACGTTGTCAACTACTAAATATGGTGGCAGAGAATAGCAGTGCAATAGGTGAAAGTGACATAAAGCAAAGATAAGGGAGAGAGAGGGAGAAAGGGGAAGAATCTTTTAGAACCTTAATGAAGTTCAACTAAACTTCAAATCTTACAAAACAATTACAGCAACAACAGTGCACTTATTGAACAATTACTGCTGGGGAGACACTGCAAAAAGTACCTTCTATCATTTCTCTCAATTATCTCTCTCTATGAGGATAGTTCACTCTCATTATGCCCATTGAAAGGTGGAAAAACAAAAGAATACAAAATTTAGGTAGCTTCTCCCAGTTACATAATTAATAACTAGCAGGAATATGACATGAACTCAGGCTTGCCTCCTTCTAATGTGTATTACAAATCCAAGTCACCAGTGCTGCATCCAGACTCTGTTAAGATCATAAATTTCCAAAAGAGCTAGTTTTCTTCTGAAATTACTCAGAATGAATCCAAGGCTTGTTTTTGTGTCTTGGGTTTTATTGTCCTCTGACAAACTGTAATCAAACCCAGCCCACCCCCCTCCCCAAAAGAATACCACTTGGAAATCTTATTCTAGATTTTTTTTGCACAAGTCTCTTTGTAAATGCAAAGTGCAATAGAAACAAAAAGGTATTAGGTTCAAGCCAGCATGAAATTTACCCTATGTTAGTCAGCCAAACCATGCGGATGGCCCCAGAGGGGCTTGCTGGAGTCAGGGCAGCACAGTGGGAAGGAAGTGGGACCTATGCTTAACCCTCTCAGTCAAAGCCCACCTCATGGATGCCACAGATACCCTGCTTGACTGTGCCTGCATCTCTTTACTGTGCAGGGCTCAACGTTCTAGTATTTTGTCTTTTCCATTTATAAAATGGAATAGCTGTGGTTAAGATGTAGAGATTTTATTTAAAATATGAAAAACTATAATAGTGTGATCCCGCCCTGGTTTTCTCATCCCCTCCCCTTTGTTCCCATGCCAAAATGAATAGTCAACTTCATAAAGATTTACTTTTTAAAACTTTATTTATGCGTACAAGAACTGGGGTATAGGCCAGCGGTATGGGGGTGGGGGTGGGATGAGAGGATTCACCAGAGACAGAGTGGGAAGCAGAATAGGCAGATCGACTGAAATACACTACGGAGGGGCGCAGCGGGTGAGACAGGAGAGGTTTGCTGCACCATGTGGGTCAGCCCCCTGGCTGGAGAGCCAGTGGGGGTCCCAGTGGCTGGCCATAGCTTGATAGTGATGAGACTTGAACCCCCGAGCCTCCAGGGAGGCCAGGGATAGCCATCTTTAATCTTTGGTCTCAGAAAGGGCAAATTGTTTTGTACCCTGATTTCAACTGCATTTGATTTCGTAACAGTGAATTATATGTAACAAAGGTATCATAAAGGACTGCCCCAGTGACCTTTTCTTTCTAAATCTGGCATAAAACTAATGAAGGATACCAGTGATGTTTTCTTTCACCTGTAGTTATCAGCACTTGTATTTATGAAGCATTTTGTCTTCTTTTATGCCAGAGAATGCCATGTGGCAGTTAAATTTTGGCAGTTAAATTTTAGCTAAGGTAATTATCTCTGTCTCCAGAAACTTTTCACTGTAACAACTTTTAAAGGTTTGCAATTCATAGAACTTTCTTTTATCCTTGTTCATGATTAGTGTATTGTTTTGTTGAGTTCTTTAGCAGCAAAGTGTCATTTAGTAGGAGTAGTTGGGAAACTGGGCCTTCAAATTAAGCTAATATTCTGATATTTTTACTTCGAAAGTCCTTTTGGTTAAGTCTTGGAGACATGCTATTTTTAAAAATATTTGTAAGCATAACATGGATTGTGACCCCATTGTTGACGCCTGCCAGGCATGCCCGGACTGGCCTTCCCCCTGAGTGCAGGTCCTGCAGAGAATAATTGTGCAAATTGACAGGGAGTGGCCCCTCCTCTTGTCTTGTCTGAGTCCTTTCTTACTTGATTCCAAATTTCAGCTTCTTTAGACTCTGCGTGACCTTGGACAAGTTCTTTATCTTCTCTGAGCCTCAGTTTTATCATCTGTAAAAAGAATAGCTCAAAGGGATATTGTGAAAATTAAATAAATTAATTCATATTCAGGCAGGTCTTAGCACTTATTAATTATCATTAATATACCTTTTACTTTTAGTGTTTGCTGACCTCAACACATACCTAGAAAATTTTCTTCTGGGTAAATATCACATAAGCCAAACTGTTTTCTTGACATTTGCCTCTTTGTTTTGAAAAAGGAGTTTAGTTGTAGCCCAGGAATAACTATTGTTCCCAGCTAACTCTGACTTGGGGTGTGCATAACATGCTTTGTATAATTTAATAGAGATAATATTTATCTTTCAGAGAGCAAAAATAACTTGGCTATCTTTGGAGGGATGTGGATGTAAATCTAAGACAGAGTAGTTGGTTGACTCAAGAATATGAATTTCAAATTCATTTTGAAAATGAAATTTTCAAAATGGATTTAAAAATCCTAAATAATCTCCTTTAGTGACCCTCCAAGGTGAAATGACTGATGACAGAAGTTTGCACCTAATTAGACTGTTGGCCTGTGGCTCCCTCCCTGTGGATTACTTTCCTTCTTCCCTCTCTTCTTTCCCCTAGAGTCGTATGACAAGGGAAATAAGAAAAGGCATATTTGTTAGCTCTGGTATCTCTCTTTGGCCATCCTTCTATGGTGGAAGGTTGATGTACAAAGGTCACCTTCCAAGGTCCCTACAATAAACACTCCGACCTCACTGCCAAATCACTTTTCCAGAAAGTGCCACCAGATCATGTGTCACCTTCATGAACTTTTGGTCTGGCAAACCTGACATTGTGTGTCACCTTCCTGGTTAAATGTGTGCTCTCTAAAAGCAAACACTGCAGATAGATCAAAGTGTGTTTCCCAACTGATTTCAACTTTCATTCTTTCTTAAAAATTGAAAGTACATTTGAAATACAGTATCACAGCAGGAAACTAGAATTTTCTGGTTAGCTCCCTGTTAGTTAGCATATTATAGGTGAGTAATGCACTGAAACAAGGTTACAATTCATGAACCATTCATTGGAATGAACTCATTTAGGAAATGTATTTGGATATCATTGAGTGGAAGAGGTATGCAATTTGATCAAAGGGTCTGTTGGTTCAATAAACATCAAATTTATGTTTTGCTCACTTAAAAGTCAGTTTTTAATGTGTTGAAAGTGTTCATTTTAATCCTTATAAATACACAGTGGGATATTCCTTACCACTCTGGATTTACTAAAATCAACAAATATATTTTACATTTAGTCTTTAACATTTCAATGTTTATTTCTTCACATTTTATTAGTAGCTTAAAAGTCTCTATTTTTAAATATCTCAACATCATTCATTAATAATAAAACAAAAGCAAGTTACTGCCTCCCAAACAAATTATACTATTAAAGTATTTTATAATTGCTAATACACAAACAGGTCTTATGATTTACTTTTCATATTTTTAAACATATATGGAGGAGAAAGTCATATTCCGTTTTTAAAAAGTGATTGGAATTATCACTTGACAGCTGGTATTCTTATGTATGTTTTATATTCTTAATCATATTTTCTTCAGTGCTATAATTATCCTTAAGTACATTAGATATATATACACACACACATACATCTATACGTATACATATTTCACATCTGCAAATTATGTCATTATAAAATAATTATTTATATAAAATGTAATAACTTTTGGCACTGGGATTACAAATATGTTTACTTGTGTTTATAAATGTATACTCTTTTCAAGGCTAATGATTTCTTTGAGTGTATTTAAGTGATTGCCTAAATTTATGACTAACCATATTAGTTAAAATGTTTCAGTAATTCTGTCTCCAAAAAAATCTAACTCCTATTTGGACACAACAAGAAAGTCAGTCTATTTATTTATTTTATATTTTAAAAATTATTGAGAACCCACATTATATTTGATTACCAAATCAGAAAAACAGATAGGCTTGTTGATATTTTTTAAACATAACTGGCAGTTCTTATACTCTAAGAGCTTGTAACCTATGGAAATGTTACTTACATGTGAGGAAAATGATGTGCCATTTACCAAAGGATCAGCAATTATTTCCAGTGGTAGGCAGCTGTGATTATTTTACAAGCTGAAATACCCTTATAAATTTACTTATGGCTAGTGCTGGCTGACTAACTGCTGCAAATAGTTGTTAAAGATAGTACATATGCTTTCTTTCTAGCTTGAATTCACCAATGCAGTGAATGAAAGGCTAGAAAAACAAAACCTTGAAATGACAGAATCATAGATTTATAGCACAGGGGGAAAGGAAACACCAGAAACCAATCTTTCAGGTGCATTATAGCTGTGCAATTCCCCCAAAAGTAGTGTTTAGTCCTACTTTTACAGATCTCCACAGAAGGATTTTTATAGGATTTATCCCCTTTAGCTGCACTGATTAAAATGAAAGTGCTAACAAGACTAACGTTTAGGTCTGACTGGCTTATGTCCATTTTGATTTCAGTGTCAAAGAAACTAGGTACAGAGCCACCCGTGGTTCATTTAATGTGTGGTAGCTGAGTGGCAAGCTCATAGAGTGCTTATTCCACCTGGTTGCCCCTGTCTGTACAGGGTACAGCAACATCACCATAACACTATTTTTGGAGGAGTGGAAATCCACCATTTTTTTACAGCCAGTACTTTCTCTTCACTCCCAACAATATCTCTAGAGGTTGGCCATTTTTTGTGGGGACTTAACACTATGATGAGGAGGCTGTCCAGTCAGTTAAGTTCTCTCTATCTCTCTCACCTATGGAAGTACACTGATGTCAAATTTGAGCCTTGACAACAATCAGGTTTGAGGACAGGCGTTGAACAGTTGAATCTATCTGTAAAACCTGTAAATGTAAAAAGGACTTCACAATGGCTTTGAAGTTGCTCAGTTTTATTTTTTTTAAGATTTATTATTTTTATTTATTTGTGCATACAAGAACTGGGGTGGAGGCCAGAGGTGCAGGGGATGGGGGCAAGAAGATTTACCAGAGACAGAGCAGGGAGCTGAAAAGGAGGATTTTACTGAAATATACTGCTGACGAGAGCAGCGGAGAGACAGGAGAGGTCTGCTGGGCCAAATGGGTTAGCTCCCTGACCCGGGATGGAACTCAGGCCACAGTGGCTGGCAACAGCTTGATAGTACTGAGACTTTAACCTCTGCACCACCAGGAAGGCCCCTAGGTTGCTTACTTTTAAATGCAAATAACTGGGAAAGGAATGACACATGGAGTTGTAATAAGTCAATTCCTCCTTACCTGAAGAGATATCTTTCTTCTGTGACTTACTACTTAAGACCAAGTTTCTTTTCTTTTCTTTTCTTTTTTGGCCTGGATTCAATTTTATTATTTTTAAGGGTCCTTCTTCATGTTTTTAAGTTAGTTTATTTTTTAATTGTGGTAACATTCGGATTCTCACCACCTTAGGGTACCCACCACCAAATCACCCACAATCCTCCTCTATAGTCCATGGTGCTTTCTTCTCTCTTTGCTCCTACCCCCCTCCTCTATCCCCTTTGGATGCTTCAGCTCTTTAGTTAGTTTTCTAGGGCTAGCTTTTAAGGTTGTCTTTCTCTGGTTCTTAGTTTGGTTTCTCTATATTCCACTTATTAGTGACACCATCAGTATTTATCTTTCTCCTTCTGACTTATTTCACTAGGCATTCTCTCTTTCAGCTTCTTCCATGTTGCTGCAAATGACATGAGTTTATCTTTTTTGATTGCTTAGTAGCCCAAGTTTATGAGGTAAATCTGTCAGATAGTTCAAAACCCTGTTGGTGGGGCAGATCCAACTTCAGGCATCGAGGTGGGTAAGCTGAGGGGTTGAGGGTTTACCAGGAAGGATCATTTAAAGGCAGATAGTAGTGCCAGAGTAGTCAGTATTCCTGGAGTGCTCGCTGTGTGCCAGACACTGCCTAAGACTTTTTACATATAGTAACTCATTTAATTCTTGTACAATTTTTTGATGTAGGTTCTACAATTAGCTCCCATCTAGAGATGATGAAACGAGGTAAAGAGAAGTTACTTTACTCCAAGGTCATAGGAAATAGTAGAGTAAATGAAAGCTTGGGGATTTGAACCCACCTAGCCTAGCTTTAGAGTTTTAGCAACACTGTCTATTCCCCTGTGCCTTATAGAGGGGAGAGAATACGGGGGGTGAGAATCCATGAGAGGAGTAAAACACAGAAAAGGAGTACAGGAGCCACAGTAACTGAATCACAGGTTTCAGTTTTGCTTCAGATCACTTTAGCATGTTTGGGGAAGGAGATAGTCTTGATCCCATGATCTTATCAAAAGTAAGAGTAGTAAGAGTCTATATTTTATATCAACTTTGCTAAGTCATGTGACTTTGGGTAAGTTATCTTTTATCTGTATTTCAATTTAATTTACAAATAAATAAATTGATTCTACAAGAGAAAATAAATTAACATAAATATTTTCAAATGTGAGGTAATAATTCTATATGATGGATTATATTATTGGTTTTGATTACCTTTTTTTTTTTTTTGCTTAATTTGGAGGCAACCAAAAAATAAGTATATAATCAAAACTACTTTAAATAAAGAGCCCATGGAAAATTTAATTTAAATTTAAAATTTAAATATTCTTTAAAAACAGAAAACTTTAAACAATCATCTGAATTTTTATTGTATTTATAGACCTTATCTCCAATGTAAGTTGAAAAGTTAGTAAAATTGTCTAGATAACTCCTAAAGAAAGATTACTCCTGGGCCACTCTGGTGGCACAAGAGGTTAAGTCTCAGCCTATGAAGCTATCCGCAGCCACTGCAGCACGAGTTCCATCCCCATTCAGGGAGATTCCCACATGGTGCAGCAGACCTCTCCTGCCTTGCCTGCTGCCCCCCTCAGCAGTGTACTTCAGTAGATCTGCCTGTTCTGCTCCCTGCTCTGTCTCTGGTGAATGATCTCACCACCCCACACCTCTGGCCTACACCCCAGATCTTGTATGCATAAACGAATAAATCTTAAAAAAAAAAAAAGAAAGATTACTTCTGTCCATATGCCCTTACAATAGGTCAGTCCTTACCGTATTTATGGGTTTAATTGATTGATTGCTTTTTGTTTTAAGACTATTGTTCTCCAGAACTCTTAGGAAAATTTCCTATAAATATGCAAGACAACTGTGGTTTCTGGGAATCTGCTTTTCTTTTTTAAAATTGAAGGCATTTGGTTAATTCTGTATTTAAAAATTGGTGGTTCAAACAGGAACTTTTTCAGGGATTAATTTTAGAATCATGCTTCAGTTCTACACCTCACTTTGCCAGTAGAGAGTGGTCACACTCCACTAGCCTGGTGTGTTCTAGAATTTGGAACTCCCCATCATTAGGAGTCATTATCACATAATGCTCTGGAAAATCAATGGTGTAGCTATCAGTAGTTTCCAGGAGTCATTCTATTTTTTGGTGCAATGAATAAACAGTTCTGTATGGTTATGAGCAAATGTTTCTTTGATGAGGTCCATACCAGGAGTAGAAAAAGGGGAGGAATAGTATTGTACTCATGAGAGTGAAAATTTCTTTCAAGTCATGTGACAAACATCAGTCAAATTATCTCAAATATTGCTTCCATTTTAAAGTTTAAGGTAGCATAAATGGTTTTGGAAGGGTCAGAGTTTCTTGAGGCAGCTGGAAAGTTGTTATTTAGCCCAATTCTCTTGGAGGGACCAGGCTTCTAGATGAAGGCATGGATGCACGTGATCAATTAATTGTAGCAGCATGAATGGCAGGAAGCTAGAGTCAGCCCCTTCAGGTGAGTAAAGATCTAATCGAGTGTTATATCAGCCAGGTAATGTTAAAGAACATTTAAAAAAAGCCACCAATGCCAAGGTTTCCTTGCGTGAAATACAGCACAAGTTCAGGCTTCTAAACTCTACATACCTCTGACCTTTGGCTCTTTTATGTCTCTATTTTTCTGGCCTGACAGACCACATGCCAATGTGCAACCCAGAATCCCTCACCCTTGTGATTTATGGCTTCCAGCTGCTTCATTGTCTCAGACATGGCAGCTGCTTTTCAGATGTCTTCAAACCAGAGGGGAGGGTGTTAATGTGAACTTGAGTGGCTGCCGAAGAGAAGAAGAAAAGTTGATGAAAAAATCATCTGAATTCAGTCGCAAGGCTTTCCATTGATCTTTGTCTTCGGGGCCAAGCAAAATGTTTGGTTTATTTCATAAGCTAATTAGGTGTGTGAAAGGCTACTTGGCATCTGCTATTGACTGAACCCAACAAAAGTGATCACCAGACTAAGTAATCGATAAGAGATCAATAACAAGCGTGTGATTGGATTAGCCATTTGATCAATGCTGTGTGCTAATATATTAACAGGCAAATTACCAAGCAGCTCTACAGAACAGAATGCTGACTTTGATTGCATTACAAACTACTGAGATCTAATGACCCTCCAGTGCAAGGGGTTAGTTATACAAATCAAGACCTGAAAGTATTATTTCCTTGAAGATTTCTCCATTCATCAAAGAAAATACTTTATTAAGTGAGATTCAAATTAAATTACAATTAGCACAATGTTGCACTAGGATATCTTATTTCCAAGTAGCTATCATTCATGAGGAAGAGGACGCAGGAAGTCCAGATAAATTAACCTGGAAAACTCAGGTAATTATCAAAAAGGGGAACACCAAAAATACCAAAATAGTCATTTTTTTCCTGACAAAATTTTGGTAAATGGATCTCCAGTTTGTATATACAAAGCTCTTCATATTATAAGCTAATAATGCTGATCTTTGTCAAGATCATTTATCTTCCCAGTTCCCATTTTTGCCATTTTTGTCTTAAGGCAACTAATTATTTTAATTTTTTTCAATAACAGAATTGGTAAATAATGACATATATCTGTGTATGTAAGTGTGTGTTTGTGTATGTGTAAGGAGTAAAGGATTGAAACTAACAGTGAAAAGTTCACTTAAAAAATAATGAGATAGAAAAGAGGAAAATACATGTCAATAGGACATGGAGGAATTAAGAAAGTATCTTCCCCTTCCTGATTCTTTAGAACTTCTCACTATTCAATGATTTTATAAGCAACCTTATAAGCGTAAAAAGCCACAAAGCAGAGCTTTTCTCCTACCGGCTTTCACCATGATTAGGTAAGCCATTTATTCAATTGCTTGTGCTCTTCTGATTCCCTAAGTGGAAACCAGGCAAGCCTTTGCTCACTTTCGCTCTTAATCCTTTTCCTTTTAAAAAACCTTTTCCCCCCTTTGCCTCAGGGAAGCTGAACCGATTAGTCTGAATTCTCCAGTGTTATTTGTAGACTAGAAAGGTCTCCCCCGACCTGAGGCAGAGTGGCAGCCAGAGCTGAGGTGAGGCAGCTGGGGTGGGCTCCTGTGGTGTGGAGACTCCAGTCCCCTGACAGGCTTCGGTCCAACCAGGCCCGGTAGGCAGCAGCTGACAAAACAGCAAGCCAGCCTGCAGCATCTGGGGCCCAGGGCAAAGAGGCTGTCAATCAGCATCACAGAAGAGCAGGCAAGAAATATATCTGATGGAACTCTGTCAACTAGGGACATGAAGATGACCCAAGGTTGGTTTACCTGAGGCTGAAAGGTCTGCTAACCTCAGGCTTATGTCTTTGGGCACTAGAGGATGTAAGCCCATTATCCCACTTGATGCACTTTTGGTGGGTTTCAATTTTTCCATCTCATTCATTAGTTTCTGTACCCAAGTACTCTACCATCAAGAATATCTAATAGCATTGTTATGAGAACTGTTCTGTTTGAATAATACTGCTGATATGCAGTGATAACAATCCTCTCAAACCCATTCCTTCCTTGCCTCATGTGAAACACCCTGTTCTGTATTTTTTTTAAGGATTTATTTATTTATGCATACAAGCTGGGGTACAGGCCAGAGGCGCAGGGCGTTTAGAGGGTTCACCAAAGACAGAGTGGGGTGCAGAACAGGCAGATTGACAGAAATACACTGTTGAGGGGAGCAGCAGGCGAGGCAGGGGAGGTCTGCTGCACCATGTGGGAATCTCCCTGGCCGGGCATCGAACTCACATCACTGCTGCCGACAGCTCCACAGCGCAGCGCTCAACCGCTGCTCTACCAGGGAGGCCCCTGTTCTGTATTTTTAAATACTTTGCACTTATCAACACATAATGTATAGGAAGTTAGCAGTATACAGTTAAAGGACTTAACTGTCTTTAAATATGGCAGTACATTATGATATCACCACATTTATTGTTGGAAGATTCTCAAGCAATACTTCACCACAGACTGAGATTTTACAGGTAAGTGACAAATCTTAGGGATTTAACATAAGCTAAATTACAGTGGCATGTGGCATAATGATTTATTAGTCTATGCTACAAAATTAATTCTTTCAGTCATCAATGATTGTATCCATGGTAAAGAGAAACATATTTGAACCAGGACTAAAAGCCCATCTAATTAATCTTCATGTTCACCAAAAATCTTAGATAGAACAGTTAAAGGATATCTCACATATCATCAATGCAAAACAGGTATGACTAACAGTATAAACTCCTTATTACAGTGTTTCTGGTTAAGGCCTCTGACATTGTTCTATTCGCCTTCTGGAGTGTTATTAATTTGAAGACTTGAGTAATTGCATCATAAATATTTCTTCAGAAAGAGCAGGTTCTATGGCTCTGGATAATAATGAATATTATTTAAGATGAAACCATTGGAGAACAAGCTTCTTTGTCACTGTGTCTGATTTTGTAATATGTTGGTGTGCAGGAAGAACTGAGAAGATGGTAGCAGTAAAAAAAAAAAAACTTCCAATGTTGAGTAATTCATTTGGGAATTTATGACTATTTCACTTGGGAAAGAAAACAAATGCATAAGCAATTTTGATAAGCATGATCATTAGCAGTTTCTATACCCTGAACATCATCCAAAGTGAGTGCGTGCACACAGACACACACACACACACACACACACACACACACACACACACATTCTAATCAATAGTTTCTTTTCAAAAAATGTTTGATTTCTAAGCTGTCTTATTTTACCTACTTCCCTGTTAAGTTTAATGAAAATTAATAATAAAGATAAATGTGATACTTCCTATCAGTTGGACGATTACGATGTTTTAGAATCTGTTTCCTTTCGCTTTTGTCAAACCTTATAGAGTCCTCATCCATGTGGGAACAAAAAGCATGTTTTGCCTACTTTCCTCCAGAGGATACATCTTCCCCAGACTTAAGTGGTTACATCCGTGAAAGTGCCAGTGGATTGGACTATGACTTGGTTCCAGTAGATGGCTCAAGTGTTATCCTGGACTGATGATTAGTCAAGATGAAAATGCAGGGGTGGCAGGGTAGCTGAAGCATGCATGAGTGATGTGTCTTACAAGAAGGGAAATGGTTCTGATAAGAAAACTTTACAGATCATTTCACAATGTATATAAATGTTGAATTGTCATGCTGCACATCTGAAACTAATATGTTAGATGCCAATTATACTTAAATTAAGAATAACTAAACAAAAAAACTCACGCAAAATACTTGTTAGTGATTTTCATACCCATTAAGATGAATACCATTTAAAAATGCCCAGAAAAATAACAAGGATGTGGGGAAATCAGAAGACTTGTAAATGCTGGTGGGCATGTAAAATGGTACAACCACTATGGAAAACAATATGATGGTTCCTCAAAAAATTAGAAGTAGATTTACAACATGATCTAGCAATTTGACCTCTGAGTCTATACTAAAAAGAATTCTAAGTAGGGATTTGAAGAAATATTTAGACACCCATGTTTATAACGGCATTATTCACAATAACCAAGAGATCTAAGTTGCAACCCAAGTGCCTATTGACTGATGCAAAATGCAGTATATAATACAACAAAATATTATTCTGCCTTAAAAAAGAAACCCTGTCACATTTTACAGCATGGATAAACTTTGAGGACATTTTTCTAAGTGAAATAAGATAGTCACGAAAGGATGAATATTGTAGAATTTCACTTACATGAGCTAGCTAGAGTGGTTAAATTCATAGAAACAGAAAGGAGAATGATGGTGTCAGGGGCTGGGGAGAGATAGAATTAGGGAAGATAGAATGGGGAATTATTGTTTAATGGGTAGTTTCAGTTTGGAAATGGGAAAATAAGTTCTGGAATGGATGGTGTTAATTGTGCACAACCTGTGTCTATACTTACTTAATGCCACCAAATTGTATGCTTTCAGATGGTTAAAAGGTTCATATTATGTTATACATAGTTTGCCACAACTAAAAAAATACTAATTATTGGATGACTGAGAGAGATCTATGACATTTACATATTTCCCTGTATTTTGAGGAGAAGGAGGAAGCAGTTATCTGCCAAATTGCTTGTTGCATTTTTCCTCCTTCAATTAGAAGCTAAGGCTAAAAGAAATTATTTTTCACTCTTGCGCTGCCACTGGCTTCCTTGAAGTATGAAAGGAATGCTGGAAAAGGAGTTAAACTAGTGATGCTGTGCTCGGATGGTTTTCCAGACTGAGGTTTACAGTTCACACAAGTGGACTCTGCCTACTAGAAGCTTCCTCTATTTCATTGGGGAAGATCACAGTAAAAAGATTTGCAATTTTCAGTTTTCTTCACTTCATTCAGTAAATATTTACTGAGTGACTATATGTCCGGCTCTGTGATAGACTTTTCTTTACTCAAAATGATGTCTTATATAGCCACCTATTAAAAAAAGATGAACTCTTGCCATTTGCAAAAATATGGATGGAACTGGAGGGGATTATGTTTAGTGAAAGAAAGCAGAAGGAAAAAGCAAATCCAGATGACTTCATTGATACGTGGAATGTAAAGAAACAAAGCAAAGACATAGACCAAAACTTAACCAATACAAACCATGGAAATCTGACTGTAGATTTGAGACTCCCACAGAGAAGGGTGGAGTGGAGAGCAAAGGACAGGGGGAGGGGTCTAATGAATGGTGGTGGAGGATTATGGGTGCCTTGGTGGTGGATGTGGTGTATAACATATATCTGAAGAGGTGTGATCCTATATCTCAGTCACATATAGTCTTATAAGTCAATGTTATCACAATAAAAAATAATACAATAAAAATGACATGCCATTGGTCAGACCACATTATCTAATTTGCTTGAATCCCATTTATATCGTAGGGCACAAGAGTTTAATTAGTTCATGAATACTATTGAGTGATCATGATAAATACCATTTCTTCATGCATGATACCTGAAGTTTTGTATAGCAGTTTTTTACCTGTTATTCAAATCATTCTATACTCTTATATTTTGAAATTTGCTTTTTAAATTCATATATTTTATGATAGAGACTTTGGGTCTAATCTTTACACACTAGAGTTGACTTCTATCCTCATTTTAAAAGTATGAAGTATTTGATACACTCAAAAGGAAATATGTGATATAAATGTAATATTGAAATGAATGTCTGTGAACTAAGCATCAAGTTAAGGAATAGAACAATACCAACATTGTTTAAATAAACTTCCTACCTCCCTTGAATCCTATGTATCCTCTCAGGAGGTAACACTAAGTTAGCTTTTAAAAATTATTCTATTCCTTTTCTCTATGTATATAATCCTAAGTCCAATGTATTATGTTTCTTTTGTTTTTAATATTTGAAATGTTATATGTATTCTGAAACTTTCTTTTCTAACTTATGATTCTGAAATTCATTCTCAATATGAGAATTTATATAGTTCCATTTATTTTCACTAATGTATAGTCGTCCATTCTATGACTCTACCACAGTGTGCTTATCCATTCTTCTGTTGATGGACATTTAGGATGTTTCCAGTAATTTTTTTTCCTTTTACTAATCTGGACATTGGTATTCTGAACTCTCGTGTGTATGTCTTCTGGTGTACTGTGTTGAAGTTTTCCTGAGGTGCAATCCGAAGAGGAAATGCTGGGTTACAGGTCATGTTAGTGTCAGTTAAAACAAATGGAAACTGACTCTCAATCCTCACCACACATGTACTATTGTACTTCTAATGTTTCCCTAGCTTTTAAATATATAACCCCTTTAATTTGACCTTTATATATTGTGATGCCTCCCTTTTGCCAAAGAAATACCTTTTTCATCCTAGCCTTTATTTTTCCCATAAAAGAACACCAGATTATACATTTTTAGTTGATCTTCAAGATTAACTGAAGGCAATTCCCAAACTCTTAACTATTTCAAACTCATCAACTAAGTAGGAATTAATTAATTCCAATTGTTGAACACATTTAGTTCTTAGTTAATAATGAGAGTGAGAAATAATTCAGAAATGTAAAAGTCTATTTAATGCAACCTGTAAACATTTTAGCCAAGTAGTTAAAGCATCTTGGTTTTTCATTCATTTAGTCAAATGTATTTATCAAATGCTTGCTCTGGGATGAGCACACATTAACTACTAGGAACATAGCAATGAGCAAGATAGACATGATTTAAAAGACAGATAATAACTAAATGTGATTAGCTTCAGGAGGAAAAGAAATGCAGTGTGCTTTAAGACAGTGTGATGGGAGAATCCACAGAGCCTGCACACACAAGGAGTGAGGGCTAAGGAGGCCTTTCCAAGAAAAAGATACTCAGATAGTATTTGAAAGATGTGGGACCATCATCCAGGATAGGGAAGCCTGGTAGTTGGTAGGAGAAACATCCCCAGTAGGGAGAATCATCCAAAGCCCTAAATGGTTGTGCAAGTGACAGGGCTTTGAAAGGGTAGTCTAAGAGAGAGGCAGGATCGGTTCTCATAGAAAGAGCTATGAACTTTGTTTATACCTTCCATGAAGTATTGAGATTCTTTAATAATGTGTCAGGAAAAAGCATATCTAATTCATGTATACTGTCTTATCTATAAAACCTCATGCCATTCTAATGATCCTATGATCCCATATATTATTATATGGGATATATATATGTATATAATATATACTATATTATATTTAAAACATTATTAATATTACTGTTTAATATTTTCAATGCATTAGAAGGAAGAACTGACTTTTTACATTGCATTTATGCATGTGTTTAGAGATGATAGGGCAAAATGTAAAATCTGCCCACCAGTGACTTTATTCAGGCATAAAAAGTACAAAAAAATAAGAAAATTTGCTAAGCATAAAATATATATAACTTCATTGAAGCAAAAATATAAGTAAGCAATAAAATTGATAGTTCTCAATAGAAGAAACCTATCAGTATTAGTAAATCTAAATTTTTGCTGAAATATATCCACTTTTACTACTATTCAATGTAGTTTAAGTAGCTCAGACTAATGTATATTCTATCAATATGAAAAACTGCTGTACCAACAACCCATTTTTTTCTTGATTTAACTTTTATTTATCTTCCATTTTAGTACATAAAATATATACATTTTAACATTTATATAATGCCACCAATAAAATACCAGCTCTATCTTCAATCCTGGGTATGAATACTCCTTGACTCATTTAAGGATATGAATTATACAAGCCACAAACTCTTCCAACTCCATTACATAGGATGTTCGCTTGCCTTTTGTATTTGCAATCTGTATGCTGAATAAATTGGTGTGTTTCTTTCCCTTGGAGAGACCACATATTTCATACATATGTGGCAGTTGTAGGTACATATGTCTGCTGTAGGTACAACTCACATTCATTGCAAGTAATTACACAGAAAGGGTTATAGTGAGCAAAGTGAGTTGATAAAAATGGTAATGCAAGTCTCTATATTTATTCATTTGCAATGATTTCCACATCAACTTCACTCAGTTTATAAATCTAAACATTAGTTCTCTTGCTGTCAGCACTTCAAACTCCACCTGGGATCAGTCAGCCAAGCTGTGCTTTCTGCCTCTTAGAATCATCATGCAAAATGAAGATTCTGCATGTGGAATGTGGCTGACAGGTTGCTTGATGATGCACCAGACAAAAAGGAATGTAACTCCTCTGTTCCACAGGCTTATTTCTTTAGTAAAAAAAAGCAGATGTGACTTAAGGAGCAGGGACGAGGAGGTGGTGGGGAAAGAGCTATCCTTTCATAAGCACATTTTAAATTACAACACATTTGTTTATCTTGCCTTACAAATTATTAAAATTTCCTGTTGATAAAATTACCTCTAATATTTTTATTCCTGAAATAAAATAATTATGTTTGTTTTGTATATTTAATTGAAGGATGTGATAGCCAATGAATTTTCTAAATAACCAATTATGCCTAGCTTAAAATTTCCTTCCCTTTGAAATTTCACTTTTCTTTTTCATTCTATGTTGTTGGGTTTTTTTCCTAGAGCACTGACTAGAGGAATTTATCAAGCTGTTTGTGCTAAACATGCTAATTGTGTTTTACCTGTCTCTGGTGTGCAGAATATTAAATTCATTCATTTTTTTCTCTTTGAGGCTTGTACTACCAACCATTCATCTACTTTTTCTTTACTATTAAATATTTATATTTCACAAAATTTACCATTAAAACATGACATTTACCTGTCACTAATCAAACCTGATATCCTGAAAACTAAGAACTACAAAAGTAAGGAAATACTCAGAAGTAGTTCCAGTTGCTTCTATGTCAAAAGGCAAACTTTTTAAACAAATCCAGCCTACCGGGGATTTATTGGGTGTCTGTAAATTGTATTACAGATATAACGAATCATTAAATTCATTACATACACCGCAGCAAGAAACTCATTTTATTGAATTTTAGGCATCTTCACACGTGGTCTCTACCAAAGCTATGAATGGAAATGTTTTCATAAAGGAACTATCCCATTTGTATTTTTAAAGCTTACTTTTGAATGATGTTCTCTGCTATTTCTCCATCTCCTCTTCTCTAAAATACAAGTTAATCTGTTTATTTAGATTAGAGAGCAGATCAAATAAAGCATCAAATAAGAGTCTGTGCAGCCAAGAAGAGTTGAAAGTTATGCTTGCTGTTAAAGATGGGAAAACAGACTAATGAAAGTGATACTCATCAACAGGTAATTATATTTTCTTTAGATTTTACATCAGACAAAATCATCCAGTATACTCCATATTGTTTTTTAACTTAGCACATTTATTATTAAATTATTATTTACTTATATACATCTTACATTTCTAATATGAATGTTTTTAATAAAATGTTATTAAATCTTGAAAAGAGCTTCCTTGCTCAAGAATGATATCTTCATTTTAAAGTGAAATGAAACATAACGTCTCTTAGCATTCTATTGCTCTTGTCCTGACCCTTTGGAAAGTCAGTTCATTAAACTGTTATTCTGTGCTATGTTCTGAGTTTCTCACAGAGCAAGTTAAAAGAATCTAAAGTGAAGATAAAACCCTGACCATCCATGAGCTGTGCACTAGGAGGGGCCCATTGGCTATGAGTTATCATGGGTTACCCCCACCCCTGCTTTCTCATGCCACTGGGCTCCATGTTATAGCACCCTGGGGAGACATTTTTTCATTCTTTCTCATTTTTCTTTTGAACAGCCCAACATTAGCGATGCATTTGTTTGTGACTTCCTAACAAAGGCACATTGACAAAATCCACAAGCAATCTCTCCTTGGAACCATAGAGAGTATTAATGAAAAGTAGGCAAAATAAAAACAAATCTTAATAGCTTTGGTAAAAAAAAGTTAGGGATTGAAGGTGAATAGGGTGGTCTATGGCAATATCTGGTACAAACTGGTACTCTATAAATACATGTTGAATGAGTGAGGGAATAAATATTTAACTATTGATAACTTAATAAGCTTTTAATAAGGGGCCTATGATTCATATTTTATCCCCCAAATTGGCTATTTAGTTCACCAACAATTACATAGCAGGTACATATCCCATGTAAAGCTGTAATATCTACTACACGTGATAATAAAATGGATAAATCATAATATAAAATATACTGTTAACTGAATAATTATATTATTTGCAAGATTGCTAGTTTAAAGTGAAAATGCAATGGAAGAATTCAGAAAGAGTAAGTATAATTTGTTATTCCCTGTTGTTGCTAATCATGTCTCCACAGAATAACTATTAATATATTCTCTTAATAAAAGCTATCACTTATTTTCTACCATCGCAAAGTACCTTCCAGACACCTGGAGTTTTGCTTTTATTCTAATTCACACAGCAATCCAGCAACGAGAGCATTATTGTGCCTATTTTATAGATGTGGAAGTGGAGGTTCAATGAGGTTAAGAAAGAAATTTTCTTTCTAATCAGCTCTAGAACCAGAACTGCCGTGAACTAAGACCTCTTGAGTTCCTGCCTCTAGGCACTTACCTTTCTGTAACCCAGACCCCTTCATTTGATTTGCAAATTTTTTAATTTGACCTGTCCACTTTTTTTTCCCACAGGAGTTGGCCTAAATCATTTCTTTGATGTGAAAACTTTATCTCAATTTTTCCCTATATTAGAGCTCAAACAAGATACCACTTCATCCAGGATGTTGTCTGATGCTTTCCCAAGGCCAGCTGGGTTTACTCATCGGTCTACTTACTAGGCTAGAGCAATTTGAGTCATTATTATAGTATCTTCAGAAACTGTCAGGACCTAGCACATTATAGACATTTAAATGTTTTTTCATTGATATAAAACTACTTACAAAGCAAATTTACAAGGACTATAAAAAAAATCAAACAAGCAGTGTTTGGATGACTCTGATCTCCATTTCCCTGTCCCCTGATACAGTAATTCCCCCTTGATGCCATATTCTGATACCCTAACTAACTCTAGTGAATCTCTCAGACAATCATGACAATTTTAGTCAGTATGACAGAATTTCAAGTCCCTCCTGCTGGGAGGATTATTTCAAGTAATAGTTATCGCATGGATTTACTGGGTACATTTTTGTGACTTCCAGATAAAAAAACAACCCAGACAAGTGCTTGACATGTTAGGATGAGTCCAGTTAATGGAACATTTGAATTTATGTTCTGGTCATATTTCTACAGAGATAGAATGCTGATATATGGAATATGTTGCTAATTATGATGATTCTGCATTATGAGTCTTCTGCAAGACAAAACATTCCTTAGAGGTTTTTAAAAATATTTAAGTAGATATATTCCTAAGGAAAAATATCTGTTTTCCATAAATGGAAATAATAAGCCATTACATTACATTAGTGTGTAATCTGGAAGGTAGCAGATTTATAGCTACTGTGGTCCACAAGTCACTTACTACCATCTATGTTCACAGTGTGGGATTGTCAGTTTGCGTGTCTTAGTGGAATACCATCTGAACAGGAGGGGGTCTCTGTCTAGGAGTGGTGATGGCAAATCCAGAAGATGTAGTATCTCACATTAAGTGGTGCCATTCCAAATGGCCTAGAATGCTGAGATGTGGTGGGAGATTTTTGAACACATTGTCAAATGCTGTTTTTTTCCCTACTTTTTGGAAAATCCAGTGTAGATTTAAATAAAACTGCCTCTATTTTAATGAAAGGAAAGGATTTCTCTGTTGTAGGTTAAATTTGTGTCCCTTGATGCTTGCATATACAGAATGCCTTTTTAAACAAACAAGTCCTGCCTATTTTTGGAAGAAAACAAAGAGAAATGTCACGCTTTTTGGCCCATAGTGGCTGGCACTGATGTTCATTCCAAAGTCATTCATTCAGCAAGGTTTTAGAAGCCTGGGGTATGGTGGGCACTGGGCTAAGCACCAGTGACATTGTTCTGAGCAGTGAGCAAGATTCCATCATTGCTTCTTCCTAAGGATCTTAGCATCCTAGCAGGAGGGGCAGAGAAGTGATTGCTTGCCTATTGCAGGGAATTCTTCCTTCAACTCAAGTCTTTCCTTTTTTTAGATTGAGAAGGCAAAATGGCTCATTAAAAACAACATAAGGAATAAAATCCTTTCTTTCACCTAGCCCTCTTTCTTCTTAAATAAACTGATAACTCTCAGCTGGAATCTGCGCCTGTTGGTCATTGGTGAGAGAAGATTAATTCATACCAGGGAAACTGGGCCTGTGTGAGTGCTTTCCTCTCTGCTTGCATTTCTATAAGACTCCTATGCTTATACGAAGTCTGCATAGAACAGCGAGATGTTTCTTTCTTGGATGAACTCTGGAGAGGTGAATTTGACTCCACATTTTAGACATTTGAATTATCTTTAGTCTCTTTAAAGTATTAAGGGAGATACACTTCATTTCATACAAATACATATTGAATCTTTTATATTTAATTGAGCTCATGAGTCAACATCCTATTTTTATTTACTTATTTAGTAGTTTTGGAAAAATTTCTCTATTTTACCAACTACTTTAAAATCCTTCTTCAGATAAAGATCAACATCTGAGGCTCGAATTTAAACCCCAGGAAAGGTAGTAAGTAAAGAATCTTTAATTTATGAAACTGAACAAGTTGACTTATCCAAACATCTCTAGGGCTTTAATGGGGGATATCTATAATTCTCTGAATTGTATTCCTTTCACAGTGATATTTTGTAATTCCATTCTATTACCCTTGCTTAACATTAATGAGATAAAAAGATCACATTATGGCGATTGATGTTCTTCAAATTGAATGCACGTTTCCATGTACAAAGCTGTCTGCTAATTTAAAAAACATAGCATGTAACATAGAATCATGACCATGGTCATCACTCAGCTGGGACCAGATAGCATTTTTTAATCTATTCATTGGATTTAACAAGGCATGAGATAGAAGCAGAATACAAAGTGTGGGTAGATTATCCCATATCCCTCTTTCGGCCAATTCTTGGCAATCTCAGCAAGGAAACTGAGGCTTCATGTTTCCATGGAAATAAACCTCAAGGTCAAAGGGGCATATGGAAGGTCAGACAATGACAAAGGAACATCTGAGAGGCCATCTGGATGAGTGACCTGACATAATTAGTCATTAATCCCACTCTGGGGAACAATAGAGCTGGCAGAGAGTGTGTTTGGGCTTTGATCGTGGTCTGGGTGATCTCATGGGGAAGAGGGAAAAAAGCCCCACTTGGTAACTAAGCAGATTACCCCGGCATGCTGTTAACTAAAGACGGGGTGGCTGAGGAGGCCAGTGGGGTTCGCATTTTACATATTAGGCTACATTTCCCTTTACTTACCACAGGCCCCTCTAGGGCCATGTGGCTTTCGGATTAGCCTCTGGGTAGCATTTTTTACAGTTTACAATGGAAAGAGAGCAAGAGTCCCAAAATACGTTGCTTAAAATTCTCAGGCAACAGATGGGAAGATAGCTGGAGAGCCAACGGCATTAGCCAGCTTGGTTTACAGGTGTCAATATTTACTAAGCAAAGTTTGCCAGGGTGCCTTTTGGGAAAAAGCAGAGAGAATAGTTAATCAGTAAAACAATAGCAATCAGCCCGTTGTCTGTTTTTAGCAGAATAGTTAGAATTATAAGTTGTCTTAAATGATAAGGAGTACTCATTGGCATCTGGTTTTTTCTTTGGCTCTTCTTTTTCATGTTTATTAGTCTTAGCTGACTTTGATCAGCTTCCCCTCACATGTTGTGAGGATCCTATTTGAAGGGCTGGTGATGTTTTGAGATTGATTGTGTGCATTTTTGTAGGATGTGAACATGCTAGCAGTATTTATTAATGCATGTATTTCAGCAACTGCTGAAATCACTCTCTGCCCCCCAGGGATAACTGATTAGGCTTGCTGTGTAAAGAATGGTGGCCAGATGAGGTAGTAAATATATTGGGCCAAGGTCTCTTTATTAGAACAGTTTTCTGAATGATGACATTTAAAAGTCATTGTGAGATTTTTAATTTTGAAACCAGAATTTGATTAGCCACGTGGGTGGCATATTCTGGCAAACTACACATTGGGTAGTAGAAAGAGCACCACGGTGAGTGTGGGAAGATGAGATATGTCATCTAACTGCAACTAGTTTACCCTACAGTCACTTTGTGAGCATTTTTTTTAACCTGTAAAAGGATTTTTTAACCTATGTTAGGGATAACAAACATAGTCTTTCTTTTAATGTCAACTATGATAAGTAGGTAGTGGCTGATGAAAATTGAGAAAGACTCCAAAGGGTAACTATACTTAGTGGGAAAGAATGATTAATAATGTCTGCCACTGGTGTGGGAAGAGAAATAGCAGTGTAAATGTTAAATATACATATTTAACAAATCTCCAAATTTGATTCTCTCTCTTTTTTTTTTTAAAGATTGATTTATTTATGCATACGAGCTGTGTGTAGGCCAGAGGTGGGGGGGAAGGTGAGAGGATTCACCAGAGACAGAGTGGGGAACAGAACAGGCAGATTGACTGAAATACACTGCTGAGGGGAGGAGCGGGTGAGGCAGGAGAGGTCTGCTGTGCCATGTGGGAAGCTCCCTGGCCGGGTATCGAACTCGTGCTTCAGTGGCTCTGAATACTTCATAGTGCTGAGACTTAACCTGTTGCACCACCAGGGAGGCCCCTGATTCTCTTATATATCAATTTCTATTTTGGAGAACTGGGGTGGTGAAGATTATTTACATAAATACTTTTAAAGCTATTTGAAGTTGTGGCTCATATTGCTGTTATTATTAGCTACAGTAGTTATTGTAATAGCAGCAGCACCACTACCACAGGATTTTTACACCAGTTATGGTCTAGAAATTATGGTGATGGAAAAGTAAAACAGCTTGGCTGCTGATATTTAACACTATTTCCTCAAATAGACTGTGGGCAGGTAAGTCATAGTATCAACTTTTAAAATTAAGGTGTCAAATCAAGGCTGAATGTAACCAATGACAGACATTACCACAAACAATTATTTCTTGGCCTTGCTCCTCTCCATTATGAAGGTAAATTTGAAAGTACATCTTGAAAACTTTACAAATTCAGATGCATTTCGAGTAAATAATTCTCAATGGCTCTTCAAAATGACTAGACATAGATATCACAGGGAAATGTTCATGAAAGCTTTAAGTCCTAGTGAGTAGTATGCATACAGATTGTTTTTCGATTTCTTTCTAGATTCTTTTCACTGTGGATAACATGAAACTGTGCATCCTGGATATAATGTCTCCTCCTTGTCACTTTAATCTGTTATATCAGGGATCTGTTTCTCTGTTGTAACACATTAAGTCACGTGAATGATTTACACAAGCATTGTCACTGTTGCAAAAGATTTCTGAATTCCTTTCTATGACGAAAAAGCACCTAAAATCAACATGAAATACAGTTTGAGTTATAGCCTCGTAATAATTTGAGTTACTCAAGGGAGCATCCTAACATCTTTTATTTATGGACTGTCTACGTTTGAGAATTTTACAAAGAGAGTTTCAGGTGTTTTGAAATATTTTATGCTCAATTTCCACTAAAGCTTTATTCTTACGAGGTCACCTAATCACTCTCACCTTTGAGTCTATGAGTTCTAGAAACAAAGATATGTCTGAAAATGCTCACATTGGGGAAAATGCTGTATTTTGTTTTTTTGGCCCACACTTCCTATTGTGCATCTGTTTAAACTCATTACTGGAGAAATTTGCAAATTGGTAATAAGGTGGCTTACAATCTTTCCCCTCCCCAACTTTATTAACATATAATTGATAAACTAAAATGTAAGATACTTGATGGTAGGAATGTAAACTGGTGCACACCATGGTAATTTGATATACATATGCATCATGAAAAGATTTCCACCATATTTAGTTAACACTTCAGTAACCTCACACATTTATTTTTTTTTTAGGTGTGAGAATATTTAAGTTCTACTCTCTTAAGCAAAAACTTCAACTATATGAAAGTGTTTTCAACCTTAGTCATCATGCTTTACATTAGATCCTCCAGCCGTATTCATCTTGCAACTGAAAGTCTGTACTCTTTTTTTTTTTTAAAGGTTTATTTATTTAAGCTGGGGTACAGGCCAGAGGCATGGGGCGGCGAGAAGGTTCACCAGAGACAGAATGGGGATCAGAACAGGCAGATCAGAAATACACTGCTGAGGGGAGCAGCGGGTGAGGCAGGAGAGGTCTGCCATGCCATTTGGGAATCTCCCCAGCTGGGCGTCGAACTCGCATCGCCACTGCCAACAGCTCCACAGCGCATCGCCTAACCGCTGTGCCACCAGGGAGGCCCAAAAAGTCTGTACTCTTTAATAGCTTCTCCCTATTTCCCCCTCTGGCCACCACTCTTCTACTTGGTGATTTTATGAGTTTGATTTTGATAGGTTAAAAACATTTACATATAAATAATAACATGAAATATTTGTCTTTTACTGTTTGACATATTGCACTTAGCAAAATGCCCTTAAGTCCACCATGCTGTTAAAAATTGTAGGATTTCCTTCTTCTCATTGTTTCATAATATTCTTTTGTTTGTGTGTATATATAAAGGATGTGTGTGTATACCATTTGCTTTATATCCATTCATCCACTATGGACACTTAGGTTGTTTCCATATCTTCGTTATAGTGAATAATGTTGCAATGTACATGAAAAATTCAGGTATCTCCTTGATATCTTGTTTTCATTTCCTTTGGATGTATGTACAGAAATGAGATAAATTGCTGTATCATATGTAGTTTTATTTTTAACTTTTGAATGAACTCCTATTGTCTTCCATAGTGGCTGCACCAGTTTACATTCCTACCATCAATGTACAAGGGTCCTCTTTTCTCCACATCCTTGCCAGCACTTATTATCTCTTGTATTTTTCATGATGGTCATTCTCACAAGTATGGGGTGATGTCTCATTGTCGTTTTGACTTGCATTTACCTAACTATCAGTGATGTTGAATACTTTTCCATCTACCTTTTGGCCATTTGTATATTGTCTTTGGAAAAATGTCTCTTCAGTTCCTCTGCCCATTTTTAGTTTGATGTACCTCCACTTGGTTATTTTGCTTTTGTTGTCTTGCCTTTAGTATCAAATCCAAAACATCATTGTCAAGACCAATGTCAACTTAACCCTTTATGCTTTCTTCTAGGAGTTTTATGGCTTCAGATCTTCATTTAAATCATTAATCCATTTTGAGTTGGTTTTTGTATATGGCATAACATAGGGAACCAGTTTCATTCTTTTGCATGTGGCTATCCAGTTTTCCCAGAACCATTTATTGTACTATCATTTTCTCATTGTATATTCTTTGCTCTTTTGTTGCAAATAAATTAGTCATATAAACATGAATCTATAGTTAAGCGCTCTGTTCTTTTCCATTTTTTAAATTTTTTCTTTACTGGGGTAACACTGGCTTACAACAATGTATATGATATAGAGATACATGTTTACACATCTCCAAATGCATATTACCATGCCACACCCACTGTCAAGGCATAGTCCTTCACAATAGTCCCTTGGGGTCCCTTCCCCATTCTTTTACCACCTTTCCCTTCCCCCTCTAGTATTCTCAATTTTACAGTCAGATTTCTAGACTTTGCTTTTGGTTTGATTTTGTCTGACCCACCACCAAAGGCACATGGTGTCAGTTATTCCTGTCAGCGTTGATGTTAAATTTGATAATCTAGTCAGATAATGTCTCTTACTCAATTTCTCCACATATTGCTCTTGACAGGCCTCCACCCAGAAATTCTAGCACCTATGGATCATCCTTACTGAATAATTAATATCATAGTACTCGTAAAATGATGGCTTTTGGTCTCTATCATTCTGCCTACATTTTTTAGTTGTCCTTTTATATGTACATCTAAAAAAAGTTTTTCCTTTTTTCCTTCAATAAAAAAAGCTTTTTAGGTATCAGTTTGGATTCACAAATTTTAAAAAATTAACATATTATTCCCCATGCCTGTCATTATTCACTTTTATGCTTAGAGGTAATTATGAATTTAGTAGCTTTCTCACGTTAAGCTGTAATCCTCTTGAATGTGAGTCATAAAGAGAGGTCTTGTGGATTTTTTTCATTGCCTAACACACATATGGAACCCTTCATGTGTTTATCAAATGAATGAATGGCTACCATACTGTCTATCAAATTTGTTCAGATATTTTAGCAATTAAGGCAATGAGATACTATTAGTTACTTATGAATTTGACTAATGTTAAAATACACTTAAGAATATTGAAATATGTTAATACCTATTTTTATATTTATTTTAGGTTTTAAAAGGAAATACATCATATACTACTGGAGAAAAATTTAGTGATATGTATTAAAAGTCTCTAAGGAATCATAGGTAAGATTAGCATGGAAACAATTAGAGCTAAAACATCTCCAAGTTTAAAGGAACAAGTTAAGATATGCATTTCCTTTGACTCAACAATTCCGCTTTTAGTGGTACAGGGATGCATTTTTGAGACAGCAAAATGTGACAATCCCTTTTCAGAGTTACTTGGCAGCTGTCCCATCCAGTGGATCTGTGGAGTTTATGGCCATGTGGAAGTAGGATGGGGTACTCGCAAGAACAAGGAAATCATTGCTGGACCTGAAGTTTCAGAACAGAGGTTATTAAATCCATAGTGAATTAATAGCCTAAAAGCAAGTACTTTAAGTGATTTTCAAATGCCAGACTTTAATGAGAAATGTGAAAAGTTTGTATATTTCAACGAGTCAGAGCTTGAAGGACCAACCACAGAATAGATGATAAAGCAAAGAAAAATCTACAATGTTATTTATCCTTTCCTGGGGCCAGAAAGAAAGGGAGGGAAAGCAGAGAGTCAAATGTGAATGTCCTTGTTTCCACCCTTCAGGCTGAAACATCACAGAGAGAGGGTGTTTTGGTGAAAGGGAAGGCAAAAGCATGTGTTCTACTTTCTAATTATTACCCTTCCAAGAGAATTGCAGAGACCCTTTTGCCAACAGAAAGTAGAAATGGCAACACAATTAACTTCAAAGAGAGGAATCAGATCTTTAGAGACTCAACTAGTAGGCAGCTATTATAGGCATAAGGAAGAATTCTGGACACAACTAAAATTTCAAGTTGGACATCTTACAAGGGAACATGCGGGCAGTGGTCATAGGCACAGCCACAAGGTGGACTCAGGGTGTGCAATGGTGTGCTGAACTGGGGGAACAGACAAGCTCCAGTACCTCTCACTGGCCCAGGCCAGAGATGAGATCAAGAGTTTTATCATCTGCAGACTCAGCAGGTAAGTTATGCCTGACTGTAGGCTGGGTCCCAGAGAACAGTAGGATGAGGGCACTTCTTGACAGAGCTCTCCTGTTACACAAGCTATTCTGCACCCAGGCTCCATCTAGGGAAAGAGAAGGAAAAGTTTAAAAAGTTCAAGAGGAGATAAATTGCCTAGATGAGTATATTCATACTTGAAAAGGACTGAGTTAAGCTAGTGACTGAGCTATTATCATTGATTACACTGGTCAACAAATTTTTATAAAAGTCATGTTACTGAAATAAAGTTAGTCATTTTCTATCAATTTGTACGTGCTCAATATGAATATGACAGTCAAATTCTAATTTTGGCTCTAGTTTTTTTTTGTAATCTGCAATAAATGGATGTTTACATCACAAAATGCATGCCAATAGTAATAGGCCTATGGTTAATACCTGTAAAAAATCAAGTCTTGGACTACTTTAGATTTCTTTGCTTGTCTCTTGTACAGCTGTTCAGGAATAGAATAGATGAGAGATGATTTTCATTGTGCGAAAGCACAGTCTTAAGACTCAGTTTCGAAGAGTCTAGAAATAGTCTCATTCTTGTAGGTCATGAGTGATTTCTAAGGCATTCATGAGGACCTCAATATCAGAACAGAATACCAGAGTACTTTCCTTTCTGAAGAAAGGTTCCAACTGCTGGTGGTGCTTTCAATAGAAAGTAATTGTGACATCTTCTCTAGAAGTCATGATCCTAGCAATTCTGCCTTGTTCTTGGATAAGTCCAAATCACGAACCAGATCATTTAGTTCTTCCTGTGTTAGTCTGTGTGGGGTTGATGATGCACCACAGTGAAAATCTGGATCACTGCATGCTGATGGAACAGGAGAAGAACAGGTTGGCTCACCCTTGTCCTCATCAGATGAATCAAGAGAATATTCTGCTGGAGGTGCTGGAATAGGAATCCCTCACCATGTGGAACTGGTCTCAATGCAGACGGAATGTTTGGGTAGACTATTCTCGACTTCTTTTGCTTTGTTATTCCACCGGAAAGAGGAGGAACCAAGTGGAAGTAAGAGTCTTTTATGTGGTTGCTTGGCTCTCTCCACACCATGGGGACTGAAAACAGCATTGATAGTCTTTTGTCATTTAACCACTGTGAAAGCTGTGTTGTACATGTAGCGCAGCATATATGCAGGGCCCAAGGCTTGTCTTGGTCACCAACCTTGCATCCCAAGTAAAGATGATAAGCCTTCTTCACTTGAGAAGTGATACTTTTCTTCTGG
The DNA here is from genome assembly GCA_004024925.1 of Scalopus aquaticus. Classification (NCBI taxonomy): domain Eukaryota; kingdom Metazoa; phylum Chordata; class Mammalia; order Eulipotyphla; family Talpidae; genus Scalopus; species Scalopus aquaticus. The sequence continues at coordinate 127,279 of PVIJ01001939.1, forward strand.
TTGGCAAATGTCACTTCCCCACAAATAGAGCAGAAATTGTCCATGCTATGAACACACTTTCGAGGCATGACTGTTCTGTATTGTGCCTAAATAGATAAAATAATAACAGTTCTATGGAACAGCAGCTTCAACTGTCTCGCACAAAGTCTGAAATATTTTCAATGCTCAACCTTTCTGACAGGGCTTTAAATAGTGCACTGCTGACATCAGCTTACTTCAGCAGCCACTTAACAGTAGTATTGCATTGCATCAGAAAATGATGCAGTCAACTCTAGATGATGTGTGCATGATGTTATTATGCAATGTGATGCAATATTACACCCTTCTATGCTGATTTAGGATGTTGTTGCAGTCCTACTGGATAAACTTACACGATGAAACATGTAAAATAAATTATATGAAGTATCTTCAAAACGAGAGCTAATAAAAAATTTTCAGGGTTATATTCATGTTCAGCACATCAAGGTACTACAGATTAGGGTCTTTTTAAGTCAGTAACAATCTCATTGTTGACCAGTGTTAGCTATGACCATATCAATCATATGGCATCATATAGTCAAATGATAATAATCAGTAGATCATATCAATTCTAAGAAAGTTTAGTAAGAATAAGAAAGTTAGCATAAAGAAACAAGAAAGTTAATCATTCTAAATTGTAGTAAGACAATTTTCATCCTGTAGCATAAATAATTTGCTCTAAGAAGAAGCTGAAATGAGCACATATGTTTGCAAAGATGAATAAGTTGAAGACATATTAATATTATATAAAGCATTATGTAATTTTCAAGTTAATAGGCAACGTTAGGAATGTATTGTAGAGATATTTTATTCATAATAAAGGTGTTACCTGCAGGGTTTTTCTATTACTGTGATCATATCTTTAAAAAAAAAAATAGATCTCTCCATAATTTCCACCCCACCCCTTGCCTTTCCTGCCTGAATTTCTTGTTTGATTTTTAACACCAGTTAGTCCAATTTTTAATTATAATATTAATTTTCCACAAGTGAGTGTGTATGTACATGGGTGTGATGTCCTCTAAATAACAGCTGGACAACCATTACGTCTACTTTATTTAGACAGATCTACCTGAGTCTACAGCATGGTCCTTGACTTAGAGTAGCAGCAATCACTAATATTTGTGTAAAAACTATAGAATGAATTTTAAAAATTTAAGGTGCAAACAGCATTTATAACATCTTATTCTTGTAATAAAACTATGCTTATAAATATGCATGTAAAGACTATATTTATGTAAAGCCTATAAAATGAATTTTAAAAATTTAAGGTACAAACAGCATTTATAGAATCTTATTCTTGTAAGGAAAACTATGCTTATAAATATGCATGGAAAAAAGTATATGTACACATATGCACCTATATTTACACATATATATTAATAATTATTGCTATAGAGGGGTAGAAGTGCAGTTGATCTAAATTTTTTCCTTGAATTTATTTATATCTTCTAATTTTTCTAGAACAAATAAGAATCTGCTCTCTAATCATTCTTGAAATAGTATTTTTAGATTTCTAATGGATTGTAAATACTTTAGTATGTACAGTTTAAACTTTGACCTTAAAAATCTGTTTATATACATTATTACATTTTTATAGAGGTGATAAGAGTTCCACACTGTGTGACTCAGAGGTACAGCCTCACAGCTCTTCAGATGAAGGTTACACACCACACCCCCCATCAAGACACCCGTGTTTCTTCACCACATTGTTTATATGTAGGGTGAAGTATCACACTTATCCTTTACTAAAAACATGCACATGAATTAAATTCTAAATATTGAACAGTCATATTCTTTATTCCCCTGACATATTATATATACCTGCATCCGTTTCTTTCCCTGGGTCAGTAGTGGGCCAAACTGCAAGATTTTCTTCCCATTTGTAAACTGTTCACAAGAACATTATAACATTTTAGGCTTAGCTAGGCCGTCTACTGTGAAGTGTCACTCTAGTGACAGTAACACTTTCTGCTTTTTCCACACAGTTTAAAGGAAAGATGAACTTTATTCATTTTGCTGTATCTTCTCTATCTTCCTGGGAAGATTTTAATTTAGCTCTCTGTCAGAAATTTCTTAGTCTTATTGTAATACTCTAAGATCACAGCAAAGTCTAGGAGTAGGAGGTTGGAGTTGACTAGTAGTTGTTTGGAGTGGGTCAGTCATAGAAACTTTTCTGTGTTCAGCAGTTAAATTTCTGTTTCATGTCTTACCCATCAATCATAAGTGGCTGAGGTGTGACTGACCAGCAGTTCATACCTGGGTCAAAACCAATGTCCAGAGTTTTCAATTGGGTACATTGTTTTCTTCGTGAAGTGCTGTGAAAATTTGAGAGAGTTCAATAGCAAAACACGTTAATCATGCTATTTAATGATTTTTACCATTGTTACTTTGGTTTTCTGTTATTAAGCCAGATGGCCTTTAAGATTGTCTTGACAACAGTAGATATTTTCCTTCAAAGAAACAAAGCTTAAGAAAATCTTGCAAGAAATTTTGGACATCATCTGGAACTTATAAATGATTAGCTGTCAGTTAACCAGGATATGTGGATTAAATTCCTCCCCCTAAATGCCCACTGTTTTAATAAATGTGGCCATGCTATTAGGGTGCCGCCACATTGGTGTTGTGTCTGACTGACTTTCCAAATAGTAATGAAGCCAGGGAGGACATGCTAACTCAAAATTGAGACCCCTCTCCCTAAATACTACAAACTTCTTGAAGAATCATTAAATACACAGCTCTAAGTACTCGTTCAATGGGACAAAATTTTCCCAATGACTTGCTAATTTAAAAATGTCCTTCCCACATAAAAAATTACAGAACAATAGTCTTGATGCATAGAAATGCGAAAATCGTCAGTAAAAACTTAGCAAACCTAACTGATACTACATTAAAAGGACTACGGGGCATGACCAAGTGGGATTTATTCCTAGGATGTAAGTGTGGCGCAACATATACAAATCTATTAATGTAATACACTCCATCAATTAAAAGAAGGATAAAAGGCACATGATCACGTCAGTAGATGCAGATAAAGGATTTGACAAGATTTAGTCTCCATTTATGATATAAACTCTCAATAAGATATGGGTAGAAGGAACATACCTCTACACAATAAAGGCCAAATATGACACACTCACCTAAAATATACTCAGTGGTGAAAAACTGAAAACTTTTCTTCTAAGATGAGGAACAAGACAAGGTTATTTACTCTCACCACTATTATTGAACGTAGTATTGGACGTTCAGAGCAAGTAGGCAAGAAAATAAAGAGGAATCTAAATTGGAAAACAAAAAGTAAAGCTATCATGTATTGCAGATCACAAAACAATATACCTGGAAAATTCTAACGACCCCAATGAAAAATTATTAAAAACAATAAAACTGTAAAGTATAAGCCACAAAACAAACCAACAAGAGTCTGTTGCAAAGAAACAGACACAACCAAATCAAAACAAGCCCTTAGAATTTGACTGCAGAACTGAGGTCACCCGAGGGGAAAGAGAGTGGGAATAAAAGGTGGAGAGAGTCCAATGGGCTGTGATGGAGATTTATTGGTAATCTGGTGGTGGGTGTGGTTTAGTAATAACACATTTGAAGGGGTGTGAATCTGTCCTAAAATGTTTACAGTGTTATAAATCAATGTTGCCTCAATAAAAAATAAAAAGTTTTTCAAGGAAAGAAAAAGAAAAATGCCATTTCATTAGTCTAAATCATGATTTACTCCCTTGAGAAGATCACTTAGCCCTGGGCTTGCTTGGTTAGAGTATATCTAGCCATTACATGCTGGCACCTTTTTCCCAGTAATTTGGCATGCATTACTTAAATAAATTGAAATTTCACTTCATATGACATGTTTTGTAGAAATCACACTTTCAAATACCAAATACCACTTTCAAATATCATAGATTGATGTATATGACTTTTCTCCTGAAAAACTAAAGTTCATTATCTTCTTGCCCTAATAAAACATTGAAAGTTGAACAATTTTATTTTCAAGTTTCCCTTGCATTTTATCTATAGGAACATCAGCTAACTTACACTGAAACTAGCACTTAATATGTTTTCTAAAAACTGCTAATGCGTGGCCATCAGTAAGTTTGACAACCACTCAGGAGTAGCATTAGCATAATCCTTGCATGGATATATAAACCTAATAGCAAATTTCCCTTCCATGTGTTCATGGTTATATGAGAGAAGAGTTGAGACTTAATCTCCCTGCCATAACCTCTTAGGCCTTATATGATCTGACCTTGCCCAGCAGCTCTGACCTCATTTTGTACCTGACTCTACCTATCTCCACCTTGCTGTTCTCCAACCACACTAGCTTACCTTCCATTTCTCAAACAGGCAGGTTGTTTACCACTCATGCAGCTCAGAGGTGCCTTTTCTGTCCTCCTGTTGAAAGACCCTGTATATCTACTCCCTCATAGTTCTCCATCCACACTTAGATTTGTTTCCTACATTGCACATTTCACTGTTGGAATTAGTATTTTGATGGATTTACTTATTTTCTACCTGCCTCCCCTCACTAGAAAACAAGCTTTAGAGCAGAGGCCATGCTTGTTTTGTTCAATGACAAGAACAAGGACTTGACAGATAGAAGTTCCTAAATAAATGTTGTAGAATGCATGAATGAGTACATGATTCTTTGATACAATCCTTGCAGAAAACTGTACAAATGTCTTAGGGAAATGGTTTGCTGTAATAAATGGAAAGAAGAAATCCAATAAAAGGGCTTCAACGTTAGGGCTTCTATTGGAGACTGAAAATCCTCAACTGCTCCATGTTCTCCTATGACAAGCGATTTCACCCCTGGCTATGGAAAGGCCTTCAGCGTATATTCAGCACATTCTAGTGTTCTTAATATAGAGCCCAATGGAGAGGAGCGTTCTAGGACTGTTCCTGAAGAGAGGGAGTAACGCCAGGGGCCACAGCGTGATCACAGGATGAATAGATGCTGCTGAAGAGGCAGTGACCAAGACAAGCGTGCAGGGTCCGCAGTTCCCCATGGGTCAGACAGTGAGGTGAGGGGACTCTCATTGTGGAATCAGCTCAAGAAAGGGAGGAAACGGAGGCCTGAAACGTCAGTAATTTCACTCAGGGAGCTTGCAAGGATGAAAATTATTACATTAAAAAGCTCATGACTATTGTCATGCTATTTTTTAATTTTATTCCCCAGGTTGCTATATTATGGCAAACCCCATTGCATATTTTCATAAGAAAACTGTCCCCAACTGCTTTAAAAGGGTTGCGATACTTACTCTGTATTTGAATCCAGTGCCCCATTTTTTAAATTATATATTGTTTTTGCATCATTTTAAAACATTTCAACAACAAATTGACCATTTTCATAGGTGTGTCTGCTTCTCTTTTTGTGTCTGTAAAAGAATTCAAGTTGGGCAGTAAAAATAGTGTTACTTATGCTTCTAATTTTCAGAAAATGATTCTTTGAACTTAGAAGATTTTCAGAGTCCATGGATTATGGGGTTTCCTGTTTTCCCTAGTAATTTATATTTGAGGGATTAAATGTATTTGTATGATATGACTCAAGTCTTTCTATTTGGGAATAATAAAGTTAATAATAACCCAATAAAGTTCTTGCCCCTCAAATAATGGCAGAGAATTATGAATGTACATTTTCTTTTTGTCTTCTTTTTAATTTAAAATAAATAGTTTACAGATGGCAACAATAACTGAAATATTATTTGCAATTCTTCATTCAGTCCAATTTAAAACAAATCTAAAATTTATTAAAGAGAAACAATTTATCCAAAATAAGATTTGAGCATTTGAGAACCTGCCTGTGAAAACAAGATTTGTGACCACATAACACAATTTGGTAATTATAACTGATTTATGAAGATGGCAGTTCCAGTTGAACATGGGCTAGAGGAATAATGCAATTCCAGAATAAAGGCAAATGAGAAAAATCCAGATGCTATTTTGAGTAATCCAAATAACTTCTCTTTGGTTTAGTATATTAGGTGATAGGTAGCATTGCACAAAGTGCAAAGGTTGATGAAAATGGGGAACTGTGGCATTATTCTAAAAATTGTATGCCTTCAACTGGAGGACCATGTTAAAGAAGACAAAAGAGAAATATTAGGGTCAAAGGGTAGCAGTTGCGGATAAGTGAGCAGGGAAATGAATCATTTGGAGAAAGGGACTGAGGAAGATCCCCAACCTGGTTGTTAAGGAAATAGCTGTCATCTGGGCCAAGCTGCCTTCCCCAGGCTCCATGTGCTTTTCAATGCCAAATGCACAGGTGGCAGCAGCTCCAACAGGGCACAAGCCTGGCACTGCCACAACCAGGGGCAGTCACAACTGCAAAGCCTCCTGGAACTCTGTGCTTCCCATGGTTGACTGGTCACCTTTCTAGGCTCAGTGGCACAGAGAATCATTAGCGAGATCTGTGCAGGGGAAAAGGTTCCCCTTCAGATCACTTCACAGAACCATTTTCATTAGACAGTTTTAGACAAGAGCATAATCATGGTGTACAGACACGAATTTGGAGATGTGTGATATGTTAAGTGTATTCAGCTGTGACTTTAAACCTATGAGAGTATCAAAGCCCGTTGTATTAGAGTGTCAAAATCTATCATTTCAAAATAGATTTTTGAGCTCCAGACTAAGGCATGTTTGTTTCAGTTAATATTTCTTACCATATTTCCACAGAAAAACTTTGGACAATAACTTAGAGTTTGCTGCAATAAGACTTGAATTACCCACAAATTTTCTATGCAGTCGATATGAAGGTACTCACAGGGAAATGTTGCTATGGATTGGGTAGCAAAATAATATTGTGTTCTAATTTTTATAAAAGCAATTCTTTTAATTTACAGTAAGAAAGAAGTGGGAGAACTACAGAGACTGCCCCTGAGGGGAGAAAACAAATACTGTCAAAAAATTAACATTGAAAAAATAATTAACATTGGTGTACGAAAATAAATATAAAAATTTTAAAAAGCTAAAAAAAAGGTTTAACAATCAAAATAGTACTAAAAGTGACATCAGAACTGGCACGGCAGGTCCATTTTTCTTACATATAAAATGCAGAGTTATCTTGTAAATAGGAAGGGGTATTTCTCATGTACTTCATTTTAGACCCTCTTTCCCACATTAACTCCAGCATTCTTTTCTAAGGGGAATGGGACCTGAAGGCATTGAAGCAAATACAAGGAGAAGAAAACTTTTTTAACAGAAAGGAGGAAATAACTTTCCAGATGATGATAGTGAAATTGATTTTTTTTTTTTTGTACGGAAAAGATCCAAGAGTAACTTAAACCCTGTCTCCAAGTCACTGATTTTCTGTAAAGGTTAGCACTAAAGAGGCTTTAAATGCAAACGAAGTTTGGTCAGGTAACACAGCGGCCTCTTTGTGGGTCTCCCTACTCTGAAGTGTGATGGCAAATTGACTCAGGCCTCATGTCATTGTGAAAGTGCATGCGGATGCCGGGGCCTCATTCACTCAGGTCAGTTTTGGTGTTTATGTTCTGCCTCCACTGTATTCTTTTTTTTTTTTTAATTCAATTTTATTATTATTATTGTTATAGTTTGGGAGTTAAATTTTTACTCCTCCATATGTGCACAAATACCACTCATTCTCCACCAACCCCTTGTGCCAGGTCCTTGAGCGAGATCAAGGGTTCAGTTCTGAACATGTTAAGTTTCAGAAAGCTGGAACAGCAAACATGATATCAAGTGGGCAACTGAATGCATGTTTAACATCATGGGACTGGCTGTGGTTCCAGGACTGAGTGCAAAAGGGACTCAGAGAGGTGACTGCTGTTGAGTTCACTCGCCCATCCTCCCGTGGAATGAGACAGAAAGGTGACTCTGAGAACACTTTCAGCGCTGTTTCTCAAATGTATCCTATTTGACAAGTGAGAAAATTGTGGTTGGATCTGGGAATGTGCTCTCAAAGCAGATGCTGAGCTGACTCCCTGATTCCTGCAATCTTCTTATTCTAGGTTACTTGGAAGCATAAATAATGATGGGAAAACAGAAACTCTAAGTGTGCTGTACCTTTGTTAAGGTTGGCTGGGAAGGGCAGATGAGCTAGGGGGCAGCTGGAGGAGGCTACTCTTACTAATCTCTCTTACTAGTACAAAGCTTGACAGCCCCCCAGTGTCAGTGACCCAGGCTTCTTCCATCCTATTGCTTCTCAAAACAGTGAGGTTTGAGCTGAGAACTTATTTTAAGAATAGGGCCTTGGATTTAAATTGTATTTTATTAATAACAAGTGATTTCCCAAATATTATTTAATATGGAACTCAGGTAATCAGGGCAAAGGTGACTGCTCCTATACTATAAATAAACTAGAGATGGATTAAATGACTCGATTAAGGCTCTATGTCTAATACATGAGCTTAAAACAAATTCTGCATTTCCTGACTTCTCAAATCCAGTGTTGTTGCACAGTATAGTGTAAAATTTGACTAGTGTGAAAATGAAATGGCACTTAAGCAGAATTATGCCTTATTTCCAAAGACATTTTCTGGTTGGGGGACTCGCTTGCTTCAGCAATGTAAGATCCAAAAATAATAATCTAATAATAATCTACAAGACTAGGGAGAATAATGCATTGGAGAAACGTAAATCAAATTTCTATTTTTTTTTCAGTTTAATTTATTCTGAGAAAAATCCCGCTTTTTAAAAAGGGTTTACCTGGGGAAGGGGAAAGAGGAGACTAGAGCACCCGGGAGCACTGGTGGTGGCGGGCTCCAGTCCTGCTTATTTCTGCTCCGCATGAGCACAGATGACTCTGGCTGCCGACTGCTGCCCTTCAGGGAGGCTGTGGCTGTGGGAACCGATGTGTGAGCGTGGCTTTCACACCTTCCACAGGCAGAGACTCAGCGGCAGTTTTGATGTGCAAGATAACACTGGATATCCCACCCTTTTAAAATTCTTCATCTCTGTAAATTTTTGGTCCTAAAAACCTTGCAAACCAGAGAGTGTTTCAGCAGCTGTCATGCGTGCTTTTATATATGAGGTGGAGTTTCAGCCTGCAGAGCTTATACCTTGCTATGGAATCCTTATTTCACATTACACCCCATGTATGGCTGGTCTTCTGTCACCCCCAGTTAGCATGCTCTGTGAGTATTTACTTGTAAAATAAGAGAAGAATTTTTAGCCAGTTTCATGATAATTTTTTTATGATACTCAAAACCCAAATCCATCTTGCAGTGTGCATGCCTCAGATGCTTTCGGAAGAACACGTGACAATGCCATTAGTCCTGGAACCCAAATTCTCCACATGCCTTTTTAACTTGTGTTTAAGGTTTTGTATTTTTAGAACTTCTTCTTCTTTTGGTGAGATGAAAAATATTAAAGAATATGTATTCAGATGCATATATAGGTATATACAAATGAATTAAAAACACAGCCAAATGTGGTCAATGCTATAATTCATAATTGAGACGATGATGGAGAAAGAATGAGAATAGAAGATTGAAACAACCATGTTTCAATGTTTCAGCCATGTTTCAAGCTATGTTTCTTCTGACACTTCGTAGAGTTGAAAAAGAGCATTTGCCTAGAGTGGACTTTCCTTTTACTTAGAATAATTTCTGCATTATGGTAAGAACCTTTGCATAATCTCTCTTCTCCCCTCCCTGTTTCTTTTAATTATTACTTATTAAGAGAGAGATACGGTATATTTTCACAGAGGAATGGGAAGAGCTAGCAATGCTTTTGTGCCTCATTCTCAGTACAAAGGTCCTGAAAGAAAACTATGGATATTCTCTAACATTTGTTCTACCCAACGGATGTGATGCCAAGGGAGACAATTCTAATCTGGGAGAAGCGTGGGTTTCCTGTCAAGAAAGCTTGAAATTAAATGAAGGCTTTCCATCTGCTGTAAAATGTTCCTCATTTCCGTGTGGGTATGTTTTCCCTCCCCTTCACTTTGGTGTCACACTCTGGGGACTGCTGTGGTCATTATCACCACCATCATCAGTGCGGGACATGCAAGACTGCACAGATCCCTTGATCTTTATACCTTGTCCCCAAGGGAGGATATGGTTTTCCTCCATCCCCGTCACTGGCCAGCTCTCCTCCCCATGCAATAAATAAGGTCAGCAGGCTGGTCAGCAGCTGCTCTCCCTCTATTTGTCACAACTAGTTGGGTTCTTTCTTCTGCCCCATTTGGCTTGAGACCTTCACTCACCCCTGACTTCCTTTTTCACCCTACTTTGCTGCTTCAAAATTATCTTGACCAATGTTTTAAAATCCACCCCCCCCATTCCATAGTATTTATTTTCTCTAACTCAAAGCTCAGTGTAAGAGATTTTTTAAAAGACAACTTTGCTAAAGGTAATAATGGAAGTATTTTTCAGAAAAATACAAAATGTTTTTGACACTTCATTTCCTTTTCATCATCTATCCATTTCCTAGTGATTTTTAAAGAAACTATAAGACCTAAATTTTTAAGGTAATTTTTACCAATTAATTATGTCTTAAATCTGGAAGTGGAAATACTTAGTTTGATTACCAGATGTACTTATGAAGATCAGCTGAGTTAGCATGTGTAATTGGGAATTATAAAGATTTCCAATTCATGAATTTGTATTATCCAGATAATGCCCTCAAGAGTTTTTCTTAGTTAATGCAACTGTGATAGCTTATAACTTTCTCTGTATTTACATATACATACCTAGTAGCTAAAAATAGAAACATTTATCTCTTCATTTGGTATAGAAACAGTGTTAATCAAACAAGTTTATTTTAAATCTCCTACAATCTTAAATTGCACTAACTCCTATATTTTCTTTAATTAAACTTACCATCTTAAATATTGATCTTTTGGAAGTTTTTTTCACTAGTATATATTTATATAGGTCTATATAAATAAAGATATATAGAGACATAGGCATAGACTTCTAAAGTTCTCTTCTTAGAAAATGTTCACAAGACCATATGCTCCAGCATCTCTACTTTAGGGGATGTGGCTTCTCTAAAGGGGCAGTAACTGATTCTTTGTAGCCTCTACCTCATGTCTCTCAGATGCAGTCTTCTCATGGCTCTTCACTCTCCTTATCAAAATGCAGCTCAAACATTACCTGCTCAGGGAGGCTGCCCTCTGCTCCCCTACAGGTTGGTATCAGTCTGATTCATTTTCTTTATGATCTCAATTTCTTTCTGATAATTTCTTGCTTACTGTTCAGCTATTGATTGATTGTTCAGGACTATAGAGTAAGTGCTGTTTAATTATCTGTTTTGTCACCACCAGCCCCTGCAAAGTCACCTGACACTGTGGACATATTCAATGAGGAAGTACTGAATGAATATGTATGCTAAATTGCTGTGGCTGCCTAGGTCACAGAAAAAAATACAGATCTGATACAAAGTTTGAGGGGGCAGTGTCCCTTAGGCAAATGACCTTGGAAAATTCTTTACAAACCACACTATTTTGTATCATAAGAGAAAAGAATTTGAACAGTCCTATCCACAGTTATGAATTTTTAAAGGAAAATGGGAGACTTGTTAAAATTTTTTTGACTAAAAGACTCCCAACAATAAGTGCTGGAGAGGCTCTGGAGAAAAAATCCCCACTGTTGATGGGAATGTGAACAAGTGAAACCATTATGGAAAGCAATCTCTACTTAACTCTTAAAAAGTTAAAAATGGAAACACAATAGGAGATGGTAACCCCACCCCTGGGCATATATACACAGACTCTGAAACAAACAGCAAAAAAATGCTCTGTATGTCACAATATTCACAGTTCCATATTTAGAGTATCTAGGACCTGGGAGCAACCTAAATCTCATTCTGTAAGAGGGTGGTTCCCAGGAAAAAGGGCGTGTTCCAGGTTCCTTGCCCCACCCAAGGGAGGGTAGAGCTGAGCAGGAGAGAGAAGAAATTGGAGAAGGAGAGAGAGAGGGCTGGAGAAGGAAGAAAGCATGATGGAGATCCAGAAGAGGCACAAGGAGCAGAGAGACATGTAAAGAAGCTGTTACTGGCCTGGACTGATTGAAACAGATGTGGGTGGGTGAGAGACCTGTGGGGAGGTTGACAATGGCAACATTGATCTCTTTTTTTTTTTTTTTTTTAGTGGAAAGAAACTTGAATACAATTAGAAAAGACAGAGAATATAGTTTTAAATCAAGCACCCAGTGTTATCCTTCACCCCGTGGGTGAAAGTCCACCCAAATGGGATTGGCACAACGCAGGGCCTGAAAGCCTGCCACAAGTGTAAAACACCTTTTGTCAGGGACCCATAGAAAGGGGTGTTTAAGAAAAAAACAGGAAACAACAAATACTGGTGAGGATGTGGTGAAAAAGGGAACTTCCTACACTGCTGGTGGGAATGCAAACTGATCCAATCACCATGGAAAGCTGTCTGGAGGTTCCTCAAACTACTAAAAATGGAGCTTCATATGATCCAACAATTTTACTTCTAGATTACCTTCCACTACCTAAAGGACACAACACACTAATTCAAAAGGATACCTGCACCCCTATGTTTACTGCAGCACTATTTACAATAGGTAAGATATGGAAACAACCCCCCCAAAATAGATGAGTGAATCAAGAAAATGTGGTATATATATGCACAATGGAATATTATTCAGCAATTAAAAAAAATAAACTCATGCTAAGGATGGGGCTGGAAGGGAATATGCTCAGTGAAATAAAGCCAGAAAGAAAACAGAAAAATATCAGATGGAGGAATGTAGGGGGGCCAAATGTAGGGAATCAGAAAAAAACAATTATAATATATTAAGAAACAAAATTAACAAGCAACTATAAATCAGAGACACTCTGCAGGGAAGGGGGAGGGAGAGAGATCAAAATAGGATAGGGAGAGCATAAAAGACTGTGGTGATGGTACATGGAGAATTTTACAGGGACTACACCTGAGAGGAGAAAGTATGCATGCATTGTACAAAAAGGAAGAATGATGTAATATATATATATATAATTTAAAAAAGAAAAAAGAATCATCTGTCATATTACAACAGCACTACTGGTGTAGTGGCATCACAAAGGAGTCCCAATAGTCATCTGTCACATTTGACACAAGTACACTGCTCTTCCTTTCAGAATCTTGCCATGGGGCTCTGCAGCTTTGCCAGTGGCCTCCTGCTGGCAGAGGTAACTTGCATGTTCAGTGTCTCAAGTTGGTAGCTTAAAATTGACTGTGCTGCAAGTATTTACACCATGGAAATGAGTAAAAGCCACGAAACTGAGCTGCTTTTTTTTTTCTTTTATTTCCAGAGAGTCCATTTACCTGCATAATCTTGGAGATTATCGCGAGATATTAAAACTCTCAGATTATCAAAGGAATGATTTAAAATCTTTAGATTATATTTCTAATAGACTCTAGTGATGGAAAAATAATTCCTTTTGCCAATTTTTTTTTCAAATTTTTGCTTCAACAAAGTTGAAAAATGTACCTTGTCATGACAACTGATAGAAATATTTCTTTAAAAAATGTTAAACCTGAGAAGACTTGGAGAGAAATCCCTTTAAAAATATAATTTTTAAAGAGAAAAGGAAAAAATGAAGGAAAAGGGAGATGGTATTGCTGAAATGGCTAAAGAGTTAAATGATGTATTTTAAGAAGATTTTAAATGATTTTTTTAGTAAAGATTATTTTTATCCTTTCAACTGGGATAAGTGACTTTCATTAGGGGAAATTCCATTTTGAAGCAGATTCTCACAAATCATATTCTAAATCCTACATACAAAAGGAGCTTACTCTCTCCTGTGAAGTCTGCATAACTGTGGAAGGCGGGTTGACCTTCACACTGGGACAGGAAAGTCACTGCTCTCCCTCCCTATTGCTTTCCCCATGACCCTGCCCTCTCCTTGGGCCAGCAGATGGTCACAGCAAGCAGAGAAATAGTAACTGCAAAGAGAGAACAAGCTCTGAGCTGTGCTTGCTCCAGGCATAAAGAAAGTTGGAGAAGGCCGGGGGTCCAGTATGAGGGAGGACTAGAAAGCAGGCAGGAGAACATACTTTTTATTGTTGCTTTATTTTTCAACATTTAGTCAAGGACAATATTCGCAGGGAAAGTACACAAATCCTAAATGTATAACAAAATGAATTTTGGCACACCGAGCACTTTGTGTAACTGGAACTCAGATCAGGAAACACCATGAGCAGCACCCTAGAGCAGAGCCCCCCCTTAAGACCTATCCTGCCGCTAACCCTCCTCACCTATGGTAACCACTCTCCTGTTTTGCCCGTTCTTATATTTTATATAAATAAAATCATACATTTATTATTCTTTTTGTGTCTGGCTTCTCTCTCTCCATCATGTTTGAAAGATTTGTCCACATTTATTGTGTGTTATGTTTGTCCGCTCTTGCTACTATGCGATGTTCCGTTGATAACGTAACACAATTGATTCATTCTGCTCTTAATGGCAACTGACTAGTTTCCTTTCCAGCTGGGTGAGGGAGGTTAATTCTGAATAGTATGTTGTGAACATTCTAGTACATCTGGTGATAATATACATAAACACAGGCATTCCTCTTGGATAACAGCGAGGAGTAGAATTTCTGGGTCTTAGTGTGCACATGTTTGGATTTAGTAGATAAGTCAATTTGCAGCGCGGTGGTGCGCACTTACTCTCACCAGCAAAGTAAGAGAGTTTCATCTCTTCTACCTCTTCCCCAGTATTTATCATTTTCTGTATTTTTCATTTTAGCCATTCTGGAGATTTTATTTTTAAACTGAAGGTGGTTTTATTTATATTTCCTTGATGATACCTTGTTTTACGTTGCTCCAGTCACAAAGTTTTGATATCATGTCTGATGCTGAAGCCATGAGTGAGCTACCCAGGAAACCACATACAATAAGAGATTCCAAGAGAAAAGACAAGGTTAACAGTTTTTGGACTCAGCATCAATGAGAAAAGATAAAAGAGGGCAGGAAGTTTACTTTTGAATCAACTTTATTTCCCCCCGGCCAGCAGTTCATCAGACAAGGCAAAATTAATCATCTCAGATATTCAATGTATTCAATTCAAGAAAAAAGGAAAGGAGTAGAGTTTTAAAAAGTCTTCAGTACAGAAATTATTACATAAAACACTGGACTATGATATTTAAAATAACAAGTTGATGATGGACAGATCTATGACAGAATTGGCCCTCGAACTCTTGATAAGCCTCAGAAACCACAGGTGTTGTATCTCTCCAGGGGTATTGTTTTGGTAACGGAACCAGTATCAAGGGTGTGTGTGTGTGTTGTAACATCTCTACTTGTTCCTTTCTGCTTTTCTTTTATCCTAGTGTGTCAAATCCTAGGCTGGGATCATTTAAGTAGGCCAGATGGAAAAGCTGAGATCTCGGGGCTTCCCAAATAATCATGGCATTTGGCTTCCAATTCTTAAAGACAATCAATGGAGTTTGATTTTCTATCTTTCTGGTTGTGCCCTGCTTCAGAAGGCACAGGCCCATCAAAAATCTCTTGACTTTAAAAATCTGGTTAAGTGCAATTATCACATATAATCTTTCTGTGGGAGAAGCTGGGTAAAGGATACCCAGGATCTCTCTTTGGACAATTTCTTGTGATAGATATTTCAAAATAACATTTAAAACATCCTAAAAACCTGTCCCCAAAGACTGATAATCCATAAAAATAAATTTCTTTGGATTCCAAAGAGATAGTAAAATTTTCTGCAATTTTAACAGTAATCACACGTATTCCTTTAGGTTAGATATAATAGAGAAACTATGGCCCACAGTGCCTATTAAAAGATTTTTACACTGGTTGGAAGCACTGGCACACTCTGCTGAGGAGCATGGCATCTCAAGTACTGTTTAGATGATGGATAGATGATAGTGATTTTCACTGCTTTATTTCTCCAACATGAAATTGCCACTTAGCCTTCATAAAGATTTTAATGAAAAAAATTAAGAACATAATCAAACAGTCTGCAAACAAACCAGTAAACTAGTTGGATGTAATGGCCTGCGGTAAGTCAACTATGTCAGCCTTACATAAGAAAAGACAAATAAATAGAATTATTTCTAAACTCCCACGAGACGCTGATTGAATAGGAAAATGTAACCAAGTTTTTTATCCACCCCCCCCTTCGCTTCTAAATTATTGCCGATTTTTATTCTCCTGACTGAACTTTTAAAATAAATGACCAGATTTTTTAAATGTGAAAATGGAAAGCAATTAAATGCTTAACAATTTTAATTGCTTTAATTAAAATTGAGAATGTATTCATGAAGATTATGTAATTAGTTTATACCATTATATGAGAGAGGTTTCTTTTTATAAGCTGGGGAAGAAAATTGAGAAAACTTTCAAAAAAATTAATAATGCCTTGTTGCTTATTTTTGACACATTTTTTTTTTCTTCAGGAAAAGCCTGCTATGAGTTTCTTTATTGACCTCACTCTCTTTCTGAGAACTTGGCTTTGTGAGCAAAGACAAAAAGCAAACAAACAAAAAGTGAGTGATAAAGTGAATGCCTCGCTTAGATAAGCACCTCATAAAAAATGATAAATATACCAGACATCAAGATGATTTAGTGGAAATGTTATGCATATTGTAAAACATATGTGAATTTATCCATAGGATAAAATAGGGTAGCAGAAAGCTAAATATTCCCACCAGGTAAATAATACATGTGAAGTTGGATAATGCAAACAAATTCTAAATATGCATAAAACATAACCAACTAAATACATATTTACTTAAGCAGTCCCCTAGAAATTTATCCTAGACTATTCACTAATATTCATATAATATTAGTATGGAACATGTTAAAGGGCATTTGGTCACACATACCAAACATGCAAAGAGTATGAATGAGTGTTATGTATCAGTTAATGTTAGCTTTTCACAAAGAAATGTGAGACCCCAAGAGAGGCAATTAGACATCAAGTCGGAGGAGGTGACTTGCACAGAGCATTATCTTAGCAAGAAACTGATATTTGTGGCAATAGAATAAAGTTATGAACACACTTGTTCTCAGAGTCAATTAACTAAACTTCAATCAGTACAACCTTAAAGCTACTGATTGAAGTTAATTATTTTTAGGTAACGCTGGAAGAACCACAATGTACACATAAGTCCATTGAAGAAAGGAGATTTGCTTTTCTTTCTTTTGAATGCTCCATATAGAATTCAATTAAAACTTATTCACTCTTTTATTCACTCATTCATTCCACAGCAGTGAACAAAATGACATAAACCCCTGCACTTAGGAGGACAGTAAACGAATAGACAGTAAGACAAATAAGCATGTCCTATGGAGAAAAGTAAGCAGGGGTGGGGAGGGATGGAAAGGAGATGGTTCGCAATTAAGGCGTGGTGGGGAGGGAATCAAGGAAGTTGACGTTTGTGAGACAGAAAAGGGAGTGAACCATGAAGATATCTCAGGGAACAAGGTTCTAAGCAAAAGTTACAGTATATTGAGATGGAAACAAATGATGTTTGAGCAATGGCAGTGACCAAGAGGGCTGTGGTACCAATAGAATGAGAAGCAGGAGACTTGTCAGAAAGGTAGGCTTTTGGGGGGGCCACTTTGAAAGGCTTCATTTTCACTTCGAGATGGAGGAGCACATTCTCTTCATGAAAAGTAGACACAGGTGAGGACTGGAGGGAAGTATTGGTGTGGAGACAGCAGAGAACATGGCTGATTATTTTGGTTTGCTTCTGTTAGAAAGCTTATTGAATATCCTTGAACCTGCTTTCAGGTAGATGAGCAAAACAAAACTTGGGGTCCAGTTAAAAACCTGAGTTCTGTCCTTAGACAACCATTGATACCTTTCCCGTACTTCCTTGAAACTATAAGACCCTTGCCTCTTCCTATATCCATTAGAATATTTTGGGCAGTTGGACTTTCCATCATTTCTCTTGTGACTCTTTGTCACTTCCCACACACTAACATTGACAGCAGGCAAATATACTAGCCAGGTCCCTTTTTTTTTATTCACCCAGACACAAGGCAGATTTTATTTTGATGAAATAGAATTTAACAGATAATTCTATATTTCATTCAGGTTGACCTGCACTTTCACTCCCTCTGCTGGTTGTGAGGAATGTGAAAAAAACACAATTTTTACATTAACCTGCCAGAAGAATTGGAGAGCGATCTGCTAGATGTGGTTTTACTATGGTTTAAGTCAGAGGAGAAAGAAAATCAAGTAGCAGTGGGCAATGAGCAGACGACCTAATGAGGTTTCTTTCTCTGTCCTGCTGTTGATGGAGCTGTAGGAAAATATGCTCACAGGACATGGAGGAGGAGGCTGTGTTCCAGAGAGTCAGGGTCTTCCTGGACTTCAGGCCCCCAGGTAACAAAGGCAAAAGTCAGGTTTGGAGAAACACTCTCAGTGCTTGTCAGAAGTTTAGAAACCTAAGGATAGCAAGATTGTGCTGTCCATGTTAATGAAGAGCTAATGTGGCTTGTTTGGAGCACCCCTTTTTTGGTGAGTGAATGTAATCTCACTCTAATAGCTGGCAGCAGGGGGCTTATCTTTAGTCCTTCAAAGACAGCAAATGTTCATTTCTTAATACAAGAACAAGAAAGTAAAATTCTAGCTTAGAGTCATTCCAGTTATTCTCTGCACTCCATACCTGACTATTCTGGCTGGATTTTTTAAAATCTAAGTTCCTTAAAAATATAGGCTTTCTTGGATTTAAAGCCTTTCCCCCGTGAGATCATGAGGCAGTCATCACCACCAGCAAAGAGTTTACTTTTATGTTCTTGTGTGTGCCTGGTGAGACCAGGGGTCCTTTGCCAACTTAAGTAGAAGAAGCTTGGAAATAGTCTTGGAAAAAATTAAGTTGTACACGCATTGTGTTAATAAGCCAAAAATTTCCTACTCACCCGCCCTCTTTCAATGAATACCTAAAACAAAAGAAGATACATTTCCATAAGGTCTTTCCTGGAAAAGCCAACAAATTCAAGGTTATGTGTCAGGGGTCTGTGAGTGCCGTGCCTCTCCTCTTGCAGAAAACAGAGAGCTGAAGAGCTACTCGCCATCCTCCATCTCGCAGGAGACATCGGAGTTGCCTTGATGAAGACGGTAGATGAGGAAATCACCTACCCCTTGTCCATGTGAGTACTGCTGTCGGCAGGACTGATAAAATTGGTCTTGTAAGGAAGTCACAAAATATACTTGCTTTCCTCCATGTATGGCAGTTATTTTTATAGTTACTGATTTTTTATTATTATTCATATTTTTTACATTATTGTGTATGGTAGAAACTTCCTCCCCATAGGTTACCCATTACCAATTCACCCATGAACCATCACCATAGTCCCTTGTGCTCTTTTCTACCTCTTTTTGAGCCCTTATCCTCCCCCTCCCTTGCTGGATGTCTCTTTCTTGTTTGGTTCACCTATATTCCAGTTATCAGTGAAACCATTCGATATTTTTCTCTTTCTTTCCGGCTTATTTCGCTGAGAATTATCCTTTCTAGCTCCATCCATATTGCTGCGAATTGCATATGTTTATCTTTTTTGAATGCTGAATAGTATTCCATTGTGTATATATACACCACATCTTCTTGATCCAATTATCTATTTTTGGGCATCTGTGTTGTTTCCTATTTTAGCTATTGTAACAACGCTGCAATAAATATACGGGTGCATGTCTCTTTATGGATTAATGTTTTTGTTTCCTTTGGGTAGATTCCCAGAAGTGGTATTACTGGGTCATATGGAGACTCCATTTTTAGCAATTTGAGGAACTGCCATACAGCTTTCCATACTGGTTGGGCCTTTACTGATCTTGATTATGAGTTCACTGAGGGCTGAGACCATGTCTTATTCCTTACAGAAACTAGCATGTACTAGTTTTCCAGAAGAGATTGTTGGCTAAGCTAGTAGTTAATATTATGCTCTAAATAAATATGTGTTGAATGAAAGAATTAATAAAGGTATTTGTCAAAGACTTTGGTTTATTTTCCAAAACAAACCAAAATATATAAAATGCCTTTATTTAATAATACCTATCTTTGCTAAGCATTTGAAATGTATCATAATATGCTAAGCCTTAAAAATAGTTTTTCACTTATAACACTGATTAAATAGGTCACTGTTACTTATCTCCATTTCACAGGGGAGAAAAATGAAGCTTAAAGAGATTAATTCATTCACTCTGAGTTGCCCAGCTAAGTACTGCTCCAACCCATTTACGTCATCTTCAACAATTATCTTGTGCAATGATTTAGCCATATATTGACAGTGGTCCCAGGAAAATGGAGTCTCATTCTGCTAACCCAAGGTTCTGCTTTAAGCCCCTTTTCATTCTCCTAATGTGGAACTGTAATTTATTTTAAGTCCTCTTTCCAAAGCAGAACATCAAGGACTATATTAGTGATTGATTATGAATATCTTTGCATTTACATGGATCCAAATAATTTAAAATGCCTTGGAAGTTTCCTTTACAATAGTCTCATTAATTTAATTCAAATGTCTTGCTATAAGGTGCTGAAGATACAGAGATGGTAGAAACTTCCTCCCCTCCCAACTCTAATAATTGAATCATTAATTCCAGGACACTGAGGGCTTACTTAGATGTATGTAGAATGGACCATGGAAATTTAGAACAAGCAGTGCCAAACTCACCTGAAGCCAGTGTAGGCAACCTTCCCAGAGAAGAGGACATTGAAGATGAGTCTCAAAGGTGGCTGAGAAAGTAGTGGGGGATCAGAGCATGGCGATAGAGGGCCAGAATAGGGAAGATCAATATGTATCCATAGAATGAAAGCTAGAACCATTAACTGGCTCAATTGTTCAGTTACATCCTTGTGAACGCAATGCATTGCATATATTTTTTAGGAGAGCAAAGAAATCCAGGTACAGATTTCTAAGTGTTTCAACAGATAACCATGCATTTTTTCATTCAAAAGTCCATTCAACTAGACATAAAAACATCTAACTAAAGGCAAAATAGGAAACTGGTGGATTTTGGTGGATTAATTAAGACTGGTTAGACTAGAAAACCTTGCTGAGGCACCAGAATGAGTTAGAGTCTTTCTGTGTCCTTGGTCTCAAAAGAGCTGGGTGGGAGCAAATGCATCCCCCCACATCATCTCCCACCCCAAGCCAGTGCCAACATAGGCACAGCACCACACATGTCTTTGTCTTTGAAACACAGAATTATCAAGATGTCACAGAAAAATTACGACATTGCATATTTTCAGCATTTGTTTTGGTCATTGTGAAGCAATTCACATTGGTTACATGTGAACTACAAAGTTAGAAAAGAAAATTGCTACCGCCTCTTGGTTTCTAATCTTTATTTTGATTAAAGCTTCAGGATTGGTGGAATGTTAGATTATTATTTCAAAGTTAAATAATTACTTATGATTTTAATGTTTCCTTTGTCAAATTTAAAGTGGCATATTATCAATTGATAGATCAAATGACATTTAAAACATAGCATTTTGTATTTAAAAGTTATGCTAGCAGCTGCTTTAGATATTTATATGTCCTTTTATTGTTTGCGGTTTCTTCATAAAGACTGAAATCTGACTGCTAAAATTGTACTTTTAGTTCTATTTAATTTTTAATTATCTGATAGCAAATATTACAATTATTTTGAATAGGAAATAATTTTTTAATTATTATCATTTTCAATATTGAAAAAATATAAAATAACCTATCTCTGTCTCCAAATTATTTACTCTTTCCTGCCCACAACTCTAATTGCCTGTTAGTATTATTTTTAAATTGCTTTCTCACATACATCTCAAAGGTAAGTGCACATATAACCTGTTACAATCTCTACAGGAGATGATTTCCATATGAGCCTGATCTTAGTTCAGTTGAATTAGGGTGAAGCATGTCAATTTCTCTATATTCTAACGAATACATGTCTTAACACCATTCTCACTGAAGATGAGAGCACAAAGCATCTGAATTATTTTTTCCTTAATAACTGACTACACGTTTATTAATGACTATAAGTGCGTTAGATAGCTATTTCTCAAAACACCTTTCTAGCTATTTATTTTCTGAAAGAATTTAGCATTAAGATTTGGCATGAGATAGTTATTCATATGAATAGGAGAAGCTGAACATTTTTATACCAAATCATGTAAATAATGTGTGGATTGCAGACAGTATAAACTTTTAGTTATGTGAGACCTAATTCTCCTTAATAAGCACAGTTGAAAAAAGCACATTTCAGTTGGAACACACCACTTTCATGGTTCTCTAGCAAGTCAAAGGGCTTGTCCATTTTCTTGACATTGTATTTACTTAAAAGAGTTTATCTAAAGGGAAAGAGCAAGGTTGCAGGCAGCTTAGAACAATGTTGTAATTGTCACTAATTAAGTGCCCTCAGCTGTGTCTATACTGGGCCACTATTTACTTGCCTTGCACAGACTCAGCTGTAGGTAACCAAACTCAAAATTCCTGCTCTATGACATTCCTTGCCATTTTCATTTCTGTGTAGTGAACTATTGACAAATATGTCACATCTGACTTTCACACATTGTCCTGTGAATAAGAAAATTGAGGATGTACTATTCTCCCTTATTTTGTATTTTCTACATAGACAGTAACTGAAATGTGGGGAAGGGAGTTGCTGGCAATTGCTCATAACTTAGACAGAGGAAATAATTCTGAGCAGAAGTTCCGAATGATTGGGTCTGGAGCGGTATTTCACCAGTTTTAATCCATCAATGTGCCCCCAACACCAACATGTTCTTTATAACCTCAGCAAGGGATTCCTAGAGCCAGCTGGGAGTTCAGCGAGCACCCAAGCAGCAATAGACTTCACTTGACCTTCATAGACCTGATCCATTACAGGATCTAGTTAGCATCATACTTCAACCACCACAGCTTGCAGCCTTGGAGAGTTAGTATGACATAAAAGAGTTTATTTTTGCTGTCTTCAACAACATTCTTAAGCTTTCTCTGCCTTAGTGCCATGTTTATAAAAAGATAAGGAAAGACAAGAGCAGTGTTCTCAAACTTTAACGTGCACAAGAATCTTCTGGGCATCATATTAAATTCTGATTTGGATTCAGTGGGTGTACAGAGGGGGTGAAGGGTTCACTGACTGCCAGGTGCTGACCCCAAGACCACATATAGAGTGTGCCAGGGGCTAAGTGAGCGCTAGTGACCCTGTGTGTGCCAGCAAGGCAAGTGCAGGTTTCCTATGATTCAGGCAGACGGGTAAAGTAGGAGCCCTGGAGCCCTCGGTGGCTTTTGCAAGTTTTTTTTTTTTTAAGATTTATTTATTTATGCATTTATTTATGCTGAGGTACAGGCCAGAGGGATGGGTGGTGAGAGGATTCACCAGAGACAGAGTGGGGAACAGCACAGGCAGATCAACAGAAATACACTGCTGAGGGGAGCGGCGGCCGAGCTTTTAATTGTCTTTTGTAGTGAGGCAACCAGGTACAGGAGACGCAAGGGGAGCCTGGGGGCCGGGAGGCTGCAGTCCTCCCAGCCCCCTGCAAATCTTCACTCTTTCTGGGCTCTCTGGCGTCCTCTAGTGGTCGCTCTACTGCACCCCAATGATCCTCTGCTGCTGCCGCTTCTGCTGCTTCTCTTCTTCCTTATATACTGTCTCTCCAGGCCCAAGTTGCCCACCCACGCACGCCCACACCCTACTCCAGGTGCCGCCATCAGGCACGTGTGCAGGACCACAGGTGTCTATCATTAAATCTCATGGCGGTAGGGCGGAAAATCCTAACCATCCTTTCACTTGCCCTACACCTTGTCACCCCTTGCAGACGTCTATAAGGTCTTTGCTTGTGAAATATTCTTTATCCAAGAATGTGTGAAATATTCTTTATCCAATGATGTGTTGACTTTTTTGACTACCATGTCATAGGGTCTTTTGATGCAGAGGAACCGAATTCAGCCCTTGAACAATTTTCTGAAGTTTTGCAGTTCATAAATAGACAATAATAATAACTGTAGGAATTAGGTGCCAAGGCTGTGTGCCATAATTGTAAATGCTAAGTAGTGAAAAAGCAGATAGCATCTTCATTATCACCACCACTTCAACACTTAGCTGCTTGAAGTATCCATTAGTGTTGGCTATTTCATTTTCGTTAGTGTGAATAAATACACACTGTTAGAATAAAATGAGCTTTTCAAATATTTATTTGCTAAAATGTCTCATGGACTTTATTTCAATGTACTGATGGTCTTCAAGATAGCATGTCTAGAATTCTAGACATCTAAATTTTTCTCCACTTTTGTCTCTGGCCACATTTCTCCCATCTACCCCAACATCACCGCTCTCAAGTTCCCAAATACCAAACTGCATAGTTTCACTATAGAAAACTCTCCATCTGCAGTCTTTCTGTTTAATTCAATTGAACAGGTAGGTCTCTAAAAGCAGTGGAAATACATTCACAGAATTTAAACGCCTTCATGGTCTCTTGTTTCTTGGGATGTTATTTCAGCATCTGCCCTCAATTTCAAAATCAGCTTGACTATTTCCTATTTTTAAGATTTTATAAATCTTCAATAACATTATACTCATGGTCTCTTGCTTTTATTGCACCAATTGCTAAATAATGGTGTGAGCGAGTTTAACAAAAATACTCATCTTGTTTCTTTCTTTAAGAGAATAAATGCAGTTGGAGCAAGTTTTAAAAAATGACTGTTTGAAATGTTGTTCAAAGCACAATATAAAAGGCTGGAGTAAGACTTTATGCAGATAATGCATTCATGATTGAACTATTTGTATATTAAAATTGGTCACAGGATGTAAATTAACTTAAGCACTTGAAATTTATATACAAATTCAAAAATGTAAATCTGCTCAGAAAAAAGCTATTTATCTCATCCGTTTGTATGATAATTGAAGGTTCATAATGAAATAATCTGATGCACAGAGTTCAGTTAAATTAGCCTGCCCCTAATGTACTGTCTTGAAGTGACTTCACATTCTCATTAGAGCCTTTCTAATTTCTAAAGCAAAATTAATGTAATTAGTGATCAAATCAATACATATTGATCATAAGTTTCTTCAATATGGCGTGAAAATATCAGGTCAAAAGGAAAGGGCTTTTTAAAATCACAGGATTAATATAAGAAATTTAAGTTGTGAAGAAAAACAACTGTGTGCTATTTTCCACTGCAGCTATTTACGAGGAAGTGACAATACTACTTTTACCATTGTTTGGCTAAAATTCAATATAATATGCTATGCCCCATCCCTTCCCCCAACACATCAATACTGTATTCATTGTCCATATGGATTTTTTCACCCCATAAATATCCAAAAGCAAATTTTTCCCTCATGGTGCAGAATTTCAGATGACTAATTACTCAAAAGCATTTCTTCCTTTTCACATGCAAATGTAAGCAAGATTCCAGAGAGGACAACCCCCAACCTCTGGACCCAGTAAATGTACCCAAGGTGGATTGGGCAGCAGTTAAATGTATGCTGGAAGGAACTCAGAGCCCAGAATAAAAAATCAAAACACATTTGTGGAAATCAAGGGGCTGTTGCTTTTCTACATACTAATCAGCTTATTTCAGTGTGAAATAAAATGATACTTCCAAGAGAGAAAAAAGAAGACTCAGTTCCAGGGGTCCTTCCCACCCCTACTCAAACGGACTCAGAGATGTGGTCCAGCTGGCACTGCTCCGAAGGAATGAGGGGAAACAGTGACAAACTGTCCTAATTGTTCAACTTCTTTTTCTAAAAGTCCTAGCGTTGGGTCATTTCTACCTTTGTGACCTGCCAAAGGCTAGGAAGATTGCTTACCCAAAGCCAAAGACTGTGAATTGCAGTTATGAACAGTTGATTTGCTTCTACATCTTGAGGATGTAGAACCTCCTCATGTAGGGCATGAACCCCTTTTCCTAAGTCATATTTCATGACCACATATTCAGAAGTTTAATAGCATGCGAGTAAATTCCCTTTCTGTCTGTGATAAAATTCTATCGCTTTGTTTTTTAAAAGGTAATTAATTTGAAGTTTTTCTTGCAATTTTCACACCATATGAACATGAATAAAGCTTTTCATGGTGTGTAAATTTATGAACTGTGATTTCGGAGAAGAATGGCAGTGACAGGTGTACATTTTATTTTGTTTACATACTGGTCCCACTTATTTGAAAGTGATCTCACAGATTTTGATTGAAATTCTGACATTTATTCACTGGTTTGATACTCTTTGGTGCATCTGATGAGGCAACCTGGCAGAATTGATTTAATGTCCTCATGAATGTCACAGCTTTTGAAATTAGAGAGTGTTTTGATGAAAATAATAGATTTATACTTGCCATCTCATTTTTCACTTCACCTGAGGGAAAAAGTACATGTGTTTTTAGGTGTTTCTAGAATACTGCTTTAGAACAACATTGTCCTAAGCATGGGCTATGATCACTGGCCCTAGGTGCTGCTTTGGCAAAAAAGAAATCAAGAATATGAAGTTCGGAAATCCTTTAAAGACTATCCTTTTTGGAGAAATTTACAATGTATATTAGCATAAGGAAGGCTCTGAGAAGTCCTGCAGGAACAAAGCTTATTTAATATTATTTAGTTCAACATTTCCCAAATTAAATTGGCAAACCCATTTTTTTGCTTTCTTTTCTTTTAATATGTATTAATGTGCTTTTTGATCCACTTTGGGATATTCTAATCTTGACTGGATGAGTGGAAGGCAAATTATAAAATCTGGATTCTGGGCATATGCTGGATGACAATCATCATGTCATATTTGATTTTGGCCTTCAGGAGAGAATTGGCAGATCCAACTCATCAACGTACTCTCCCCTGACATTCATGTCCTATTCTTCATCCTGCATCCAGCATTTATAAAAACCTTAAGACTAATAATAAACTATCAGTATCATCTATCTTGTAATTTCAGATTCTGTGAGTAAAACCTAAAACAACTCTTTAGAAGAGAAATTAAATAAACAATACAGTCTTTATAGAGAATATAGAGACGCATAAGAAAAAAATTGCCACAGTCTCTTCACTCTATATATATTGATTACATTTCTCCTCTCTTTTTCATGTAATTATTTATGAAAATGAATTTAGTGCTCAATATTTCATACTCAATGGTTTTTCACTCGATGATACATATGCTTCCATGTCACTCACCTTTAATATCGTTTTTATGGTGTGCATAGACCATACCTTTTAAAAGACACAAGACTTAGAGTCAGTCAAGAACTGTGTGTGTAAGGGCTTTCGTACGTTCCTGGTAGGCATCTTGTAGGGCAGCTCTTACATAAACTTTACTGGAGAGCTGTGGGGTGAAGGGACCTCAAGAGGTCCATTCTTCCTGGTGGCGAATCCCCTTTGCAGAGGAAGTCACTGACCAAGCAGAAACTGTGGATGCTGCCTCGGTGTGCCACCCTGTCTTTCTCCTCCCCAATTCATCTTCCCCAAACAACTCGGTTGGCATCACTGTCCCTGTGAGTAGGCCTATAACTTAGTTCTATGAGATTGCTTCCCAAGTATGTTTCCTCCCAGATACAAGTGATGCATATCAGAAGTGACCAGCACAGTGGATGACACATACATCAGGCTCAGTGGACACTAACTGGAAACTTTAAGGTGGAATAAGCGCTGCTGTCTCCTCACAGCCCATCGGGCGAGGATAGTCGGTGCCTCCGCCTAACCTGCCAACCCTGAAGGAGCTCTGGAGATGCCTAGTGGCTAGCGCCGTATCAGAGGAGCCACTGAATTATCTACCACCTGCCCTTGTTTCTGGCCAAGCTGGGCAGCCTGTGTTTTGCTGTTATGAGTCCTGAACTTCCAGAACCCTTAACAGGAGTTTAGGGTAGTGCTGACTGGATCTGATATTTGAAATTATTCCTTATGGACATGCTATATAAATTTATGCCAAAGGTTCCAAGAATGCCTGCAATAAAGCGAGCTAGATTTAAAAAAAAAAAAAAAAAAAAGGTTCTTTGAAGGCCCGAGTCTGATTATATACACTTTTATTTACATTTCCCAACTCTTTTGCACATTCTTACGATTGCTGTCACCCTATAGTGTTTGCTGGTCTGTCATTGCCCACCTGTGTTAGTATTCTGAAGGATAAGTCTCCCGGTCTTATCAGTTTGTTAGTTTTTCTAATTTTTCTAATCCCTAGCACTAATGATGGAGCTGGGGACCTTTGGCTCCTGTTCCAGTTTTGAGAAGTGGTTAAAAGCATGGATTCTGACATCCAACATATAAGACTTGTCTCAGTTCACTGTGACCTTGGGAAAATCATTCCATCTCTCTTTACTTGGGTTTCTTCATCTTAAAAATGTGAGTAAAAATAGTAACTTCTTCACAGTACTAGCCTGAGTAATAATGAGGTGATATGTATTGGATATAATGTGCTTGGCATATAATAAATATTATATGGCTATTTATTTAATGTAATCATATCCTATTACTTCCCATCTGTTTTTTCACAGATACAAGTGACATATATGGGAAGTGACAGGCACAGCAGCTGGAACATACCGCAGGCTCAGTGGACACTTACTGGGCAACACTTATAAGCCATTGTGTGTTCCATGAAAGTTCTAGAGGGAGAAAACATGCAAGTAATTAAAGGTGTGCCCGATAGTAACTTCCTGGGCCTCCGGCCCCTGAACCCTTTTAACTGCACATACATAGTGTCATGAAGTTAGCTGCTTCAGTTCCATTAGACTGTCACAGAGAGAGATTAGAATATGTATGTGTGTGTGTCCCTGTCAAAACAGTAGGGAATGCTCAATTCTGTATTTCCTCCTCCCTTCCTCTCCTAAGCTGCGCCATTTTGGAGAGCAGATAAGAAAAAAATCTTAGCCGAGTTTTCAGACTGGAGGCAGAAAGGAAACTCATTTTCAACGGCATTGAAATAGGAGGTGAACCTAAACTCACCATTGCTTATTTATGGCTGTAGTTATTTCTCTCTGGAACCTCCCAGAGGGTTACTTTCTGTTGTTAATTGGAACTTCTAAGCCATTTTTATTTACAAAGTGTTTTACAGTCATTGGTATTGATGACTTATAATTCCCCCATGAGTTAGGTGTCAGGATGAGGCATTGACACAAGCTCCACTCTCAGGAAGCTGAGACGTGATGGTGGATAAATCTGCCTGCCCCTCCCACACAGCAGCGTGGGGTCCCAGTTTGCTTTGTTTTGGCTTGTCAGATGTGTATTACCTTCTCCATGTGCTCTGATAGCAGTTATGATTGGATTCCTGGATAAAGGGTCTTTGGGGGAGGGACTAAGAGAAAGAATGACACAGAATCCACTTAGCAATTCTTTTCTTCCTCCTGCTCCCCATTAAAATGAATTGTCCTCGCAACTGTATGTCTTTCGGCACACTTATTTTGTTTTTTAAAGAAGTAAGACAAATAACTGCCTGTTTATTGTTAAATTTGTAGTGCCAGTCATGACAAGCATAAGGATAGTAACACTTTTGCCAGCAGGGTGCTTATCTGTTTTACTAGTTCAGAAGGACTTGATTGATGTGAAAGACCAAGGTCTCAGTAAAGATAATTTAGCCATTTCCATACAGTTTATGCTTGTGTTAGTTGTATCCTGCAGGGGAATCCCAGGGGGTGGCTTCGTTGACCTTCCCTCTAAAAGGTAACACATAGGAGATTCCTCAAGGAACCATCGCCTAACAAGACTAATGATGGCTTCCATGCCTATTATCATTCAGAGACATAGAGAGAGGCTTTAGAAATGCAGTCCCGCATTCCTCCCTTGATGTTCCACATGATCTATTAAGGCGTTATGTGGCAGATAAATGAATCATTAAAAACTTACTGTTAAGTCTTTACAAATAATAACCAGGTGTACCTTGATTATCTTTGATCTCAATATATATTTTTTCTATCCCTAAGCAGATAATACATAGCAGTTTGTCTTACTGACATTTAATCTAATGAAGGAAGGCTATTTTTCTTCAGTATTTTTTCCTGCCTTTTTTGTTTGAGTTACAAGACCTAAAAAGAAGTTCTTCGCTCAATTGTAGCTCATGACAGCCAGGATCACTTTTTCATATTGCTTTGCAGGGGTGTAAGTATGAAGCATCTTCACTGTTTATTATTCCAGCTATCCGCTCATTTGATTTATTTCTCCCATTCATTGCTACTTAGTATTTAAAAGTTCTGGCCAAGGGACCCACTCCACATCTTGTGTGCATTAGGTGTTCCATGATGCACTGGATTCCACTCAATGCCATCATTTTGGATTGAGGTAGTTTTCTTCATAATGTGTTTCTTGTCATATTAACCACTTCCAGAGCTAACATTTTCTACATTCCAAAAAGAAAAAAAAAGATAACATGAAATAATGCAAATTCAGCAATCAAGCATATATATGACAAATGAAAATGCGTTCTAACAGAGGACAGGATTAGCATTAATAAATATTTAATCATTTATTATTAAGAACAATTCTTAAATGTTTTAATATGCTTCTGGGGAAACATGTTAATAGAACTTATTTGAGTAACTGATTTAAATTCAGGAACAGCACCAGGAATGAGAGGTGATGGGAGAGGAAAAAATTGTCCTTCAGCAAACAGTAGGTTTTGCGAAGATGTTTAAGGAAGGAAGTTTTGTTAAAATCCTTGTTCCCAACACAGATCTGTACAGTCTTCTTCATTAAGTAACACTGTTTTTTGTTAAAAGTCAGTGTAAAGAAGTAAAGGGTTTAATTTGACACTTCAAAAATTTAATTTGAAAATCATTTCTTTGGAACTGTAATTGTCCTTTGTATTTTGTTCAATGTCTTAAGGACTGCTTTCTGGTTAGGTATGAAAATATGAAGATCACTGGGAAGGAGGAGTTAATGAAGATTATTTTTTTCTGCTTTGTTGAATTCATTTTATGCGGAAAGAATATCTGGATTCTGAGGACTGGTGATGGTAATATGCAGTTTTACCTTTTGTAAGTGTATGTTGAACATTATAAATTGGACACACAAATAGCTATATCTTCGTGAAGATGCCAAATATAAAATAACTTACTCTAGAGCTTCAAATATATTGCAGATTTCAATATTAATGTTTTATTGAAAAAATTATTCTTAAGGGGACTAACAACCATTACTAGCTACAATAGCCAAAATGTATCAAGTATGTATTATGTGTCAAGAACTGTTTTAAGTATTTGATATGTGCTAGCATCAGAATCTGTAGGTGTTATTTTTCCCTGTTTATAGATAAGGAACATTGGCAAAGAAAAATGAAGTAAATTGTTCAAGAATAATTAGTAATCAGTAGAGTAGTGATGAATGAGACAATATACCCACTCTACTGGATAAATTATAACATTTGGACAATGTTTTTCTCTTTCTTTCTATAGTAAAACTGACAGATCATTCAGTGCTATTTAGTATTTTATGAAAAAACTGATTTCCAGAGAAGTTAAGTGATTTGCCTAAGGTCATACAGCAAGTTAGTGATTTAAGGGAAAATTCATTACAATGTCTTTATAGTTCCCTAAAGTGCTACCTGAATTGATCCTTTTTGGCAAGTACACTAGACCAGGGGTGAACAGATAGCACTTAGAGAGCAGAGGGAAGGGAATTTGTTTAAATAAAACCAACCCACCCTCCAACTAAAAACAGGACACACTTGGGAAGCAAAGTTAGAACATTAGTTCAGACCAGCCCTGGGCACATTTATGGAGCAAATGCCGTTTTTCTTTGCTCTGTTCCTACCACTACCTCCTTGTCCTTTTTCTACATTATTCTGTGACTTGAATTCAGATTCACAATGTTCATGTGGTCTAAAATCCATTCTCCCTGTAAGGCCATTGTTTTAAAGAGTTAGTACTTTAAAAATCCCTTTCTGGGGTTTTAGAAAGAAACCATCCAAAAGGAACATTACATATGGGTCTTTTAAGTATGACTGCATCTAGAGAAAAAAAATTTAACATAAAAGGAGATTCAAAGCATTCTTCAACTCAGATAATTTAAATATCCAACTTTTCCACCTATTTGTTAATATGCCTGGCTGGCCCTTTTTAAAATGTTATAAAAGTTGGGCCTCCCAGTTGGCACAGCGGTTAAGCGCTGAACTGAGACGCGAGTTTGACGCCCGGCCGGGGAGATTCCCACATGGCACCGCAGACCTCTCCTGCCTCGCCCGCTGCTCCCCTCAGCAGTGTACTTCTGATCTGCCTGTTCTGCTCCCCACTCTGTCTCTGGTGAGCCCTCTCGCCACCCCACGCGTCTGGCCTGTACCCCAGCTTGTATGCATAAATAAATAAATCTTTTTAAAAATGTCAAAGTTCTGGGAAGAATATTTACAACATGAATAATATTACATATTTACTTTCAAATGACCTGTCTTTGAAATTCTCAATGATGGTCAGATTTTAAAAGCAAAACCAAGTCTACCTGACACTATTATTCAATAGGTAGCCATTACCCCATTAAAATCCCTGAAGACGAAAGGAAACCTGGGGAAGTTATTTCCAAAAGAGTAAAATCAAAGCAGAGTTGAAAACTTTCTGATTTCCATTCAACATGAGCTGTTACACCAATATATTTCATAGTAATTGCATGGATAGAAGTAGACACTGTGAAGATGTAACTCTTGGATTTCAGACTAAAACAATGATTTTGAGTTCTTTGAATTCTAGACTACTCTGACCAAACACTAACTTTCTAAGTCCTTTTTGTTATAAGTGAATTAGCTTTCAAGTGGAAAACTCAGACTCATGAGCAAATTTTTCCATCTCTCCCTGTTTTCCTGAAATCCAGTAAAGAAGAAAGCGGAGGACGCTAATGCAAAGAGAGGAATAATTTCTCTTCACTACAGGAATAAAGTTGTCAGATTTCCTAAAGAAAAATACTGACCACCCAGTTAAATTTGAATTTAAAATAAAGAACAAAAACATTTTTGATCCCTGAAACTTGTCTCCACTCCCTTTCTGAGTGGTCCCAGGGATACAATTTTTTTTAAGTTTCCTAAAAAAAAATAAAATAAAAAATTGAGCATAAGTATATCCCACAACATATTTGGACAGACTGTATTTTATCTGGCAACTCAGAAGAAAGACTCTGGGCCCACTTTAGGTGGAAAGGAGTGTGGGCATTGTTCCAGCAACATGTAGGTTCCTGTGGAAAGTGCAACCTCATCAGGGCTGTGGAAAACGGCGCTCTGCCCTCAGTTCTTGGTACGTGCCATAGTAGCGGCACCGTTCCAGTGTTTGTCCCATTGTCTTAGGCTTCCCCAACAGATGGTCACTGGTTTTTTTCCATCTATGGGGCCAAATTCATGTACGAGAAGTGGCAATGCATGCAGGACGGGACCTCCAAAGCTAAAGTAATCCATCATTCCTTTTATTCGATATTGATGGAAGCCACTCTTACATTTTAAGCATGGCATTGATGTCTATATTCAAACTGCTGCTTTGTAATCTAGCTGCATTAACTGGATTATATTCAAGGTCTGCAGGCTTCATATAATTTAAGACATAGCTGGCTGACCAAAGAAATAAATTTTATTACAAAGTGGCCTTTGTTGTGGACCCCCACCAAAGGCCTCCACGGGGATTTCTCTAGGTACCCCTCCGACTCTATGGTTACTAAACCCAAATCATTTTTTCTTCTCAGTCTTGGTTTTCTTGTCCCCCTTTATATGAAGTATATGAAGTAAAGCCAGTTTGAGGGATAAGATTTAGTTAAATGATATAACCAGAGCTGAGAAAGGAGTATTTGTCCAGCAAGTATTCTATTGAAAACCCGGGGCTGATTTTCTGTAATGGTAAAGCAATTCCCAGAATAATAATTTTATTCTCACCCTGGTTATTTATAATTTTTTAAAAAAATTTTAAACTAGTCAAAGACAAAACCTATTTATAATGATTTAAAATGTGAAAAACATGAACATCACCTTTATTTATCAAAAGTAAAACCTGGTAAGTTATTTTAGCCAAGGAAAAGAGATGACAAATTGTATGTATTATTCAAACTTGAGTCTGTAGTTTGAATAATAAAAAATAATAAAATTTGGACAAATGCAATAAAAGACACGGTAGGAGCATTAAACAAAAGAGAAAAGCCAAAGAACTATATCAAAAGGCCTGTTTTCAGGCATAGCTGTTTTCAATTGCTGGATGTTCTTCTGCAGCATATGAAGGGTGCCTAGTGACCCCTAGCTGAGGAATCTATATAGCGTCGTGCCCTTCCCCCACCTGACAGGCCGCTGACGCGCACGCCCCACCCCCCACCTCCCCCGTCCCTGCGCTGCGACAGCTCCAGCCACAGAGGATATGTGCGGCAAGGCCAGCAGCCCATGTCTTTCGGGTGTTTTAGCAATCAAAACACACCTTCTCTCTCTCTCTCTCAATGATTTGTTTCTTTCTGATACTTTCATGCAAAAGCAAGATGCTCAGAGTGATAACGTCGCCCCGGCGATAATGCCAGTGATCAGGCAGCAGGAGCAAGCATCGCTCCCTGACAATCAAGTGCATTGTGAGGCAGGGGCTGGGCCAGCCGCCAGCGTGAGGCCGCAGACTGTTCCCCTGGTGGCGCTTCCTAGCAGGTCATTGTTCTACCCATTTGTTACAAATTAAGACAAGTGACTACATGGAAATTTTTTTTTTAATCTTGCCAGAAAATAAGAAACTACATCAAGATAGATGTTATAGAGTAAGGGACTATGGTTAAATTTTTGGGATTGGTATTTGCTATAATTTTAAAAGGTTCTAAAATAAATATATATAATATTTTAAGTTTTAAAAATGAGTCAACTTTATTGAGCAAAGCAAAAGGAATTTTGCTTTATATATTCTGAGTCCATGACTGTCATGAGGTTTCAATAATTCAAAATACATGAAGAGTTTATGTCTGAAGCTATTGTTAAACTGTTATCCCAGTAGAGAGAAAAACAGGACCCAGACACATCACTAGGGAAAGAGGAAGTTCAAATGTCCTGAGCATGGTTCATTGTCACTTTTGTGACCTTCCTTAGTAGAATCAATTCAGTCTCTCAAGTGTACAGCAGTCTCTCCACACTGCAAAGACCTAAAGCAGGAAAACACACTCTAACTTGTAGAAACCAAGATGGAAATGTGTACCTCTTGAAGTAAGAGTAGTGGTGGACTCCATAAACTACCTGGACTGAGTTAACTTGTAGCATGTGGCAGTTGAAGAATCAATGTGGAGTTCCTTTCAAGCATATAGAAATGAATCTCATAAACGAAATGCAAAGTTATTGGTAATAATGGATCATACAAATATATCCATTCTCCTTTCTTCTTCACTGTTGTGGAATTTCCAAAGTAAGGTCAGGTACCATGTGTCCTCTACTTGACCTCTACCCACCCAAAATGCCTGGCACAGAGCAGACATTCATTGAATTTCCATTGAATGAAGGAGCTTGGAGACTGAACTGAAATTAAAACATCATGTTTTGGATTAGAATGCAATTATAAGACCAAGCACATGTTAAGGCATCTAGCGCAGAGCCCAGGACAAGAGTGGGCTCTTGCAAAGTTCTAAATGCATGTCTTCCTGACAGGCCTCAGGTTTTCTGCTTTCTATAAATTTGTGCACTTTTCTGTTAAACTTTTACAAATAGTAACATTTGTGCTTGGGGGGATGTTAAAAATTGATTAAAACAATAAATTTAAAAGTTCTAGGACCAAATAAATTTGGGAAATGATGCTCATATTATTCACCCTTAGGAATTTTTCACTTATTAATCATTTAAGAAGTATAGCAGGAAAAGAATAAGCTTACCCATTTAAGAAGTCATTTTTATCCTTAAAGAAATAATATATGCACATAATTCTACAATGTTTATTATGAAAAATAGTAACTCTTCACTCCAACTTCTCATTTCTTAATTTCTGAAGGTAATTAGTATTTATTTCACTATCTCTAAATAGCCCTAAATAACTACTTCTACTACTACCTTTTGATTTGGTGGTTGTAAGTATTATCTATTAACTTTAACAATGGAAAGTGAGAAAAGGGCTCAGGCAATGCCACAAGCACCCATCAGTGCAGGCTGGAGCTCACAAGAGAAGGACTGGTGGGGTACCTGCTGACCCCAGTCTCTTGGTGTCACCTGGACAGGTGTGCTTGAACCAAACATGGCCAGAAATACACTGGATGTGCTCCAGAGAGGGACACCTCCATTGCCCCTGTTGCTTTCTTTGTGTGGGAATTTGGGAGGGAGACATGACAATTGGTTTTTTTATACAGATGGGAGTGATGTTGCCATCGGAGATCAGAATTTTGCAGCTCTAGGTAAACTGCACACCAGCCCTAACAGATCCTGAGGAGAAGGAAGCACTGGTCCCAGTTGATGCATTCCAAGGTCACCAGAGAGAACCACTAGGTTCACCAGTGGGTAATTCTGTGGTCTCTTTACTGCTCCATCCCCCTGGTATTTATTTCATATATTTGGTTAGGTTAGTGGTCAGTGAGTTCACTTCTATGGCCATAAAATGCTATTCACGCTTGAAACATATGATGCCCTTTCATTATTTCTTCTTTGTACAACTTTTAGTTTTCCCTGGAATTATTTTATTGCTTTATGTTTATAAAGTCTCTGTGTACTTATTATTTAACCCTAAACTCTCCCTCAGTTGTAAACTTTCTTTCAATACATAATATTTAAGTGCATTAAGCATCCCCTGGTTTCGTCTTCCTAAGAACTCTCTCCCAAAACCTTCTGATCTGCTCTAGTCTGAATGTCTTGCCCTTATGCCTGTCACACACATGCCTCTTAGTTTGTCACCTTGTAGGGGTCACTGTTGGTCCCCTGCCTAGATCGCTCAGGGCTGGGGCACATGTCTAGCAGTTTCTATGAATGCTAATGTCTCATGGATGCTCCTTCTCCTGGGAAGTTCCTAAAGTTACATGAAAACCACCTCGAGTAAAGGGTTATATCCTTCTCATGGAGGCCTCTTCACAGTCAATGCTGGATGGACATAAGAGAGAACAAAAGGCTGGTTTTCTGGTTGGTAGGTGGGTCATCTCTGTGGTGCAATTTATGCTCCAGAGCCTCCCTCAGGGTCAGCCTGAGCTGTCCTCCAGCACAATCCACTTCTTACATGCCTCCTTCCCTGCCTTATTCTCCCCTGTCTCCCTCTCCTGAGGGCTTTCCCTTAATAAATCCAAGCTCATGAGTTCCTATTTCAGGCTCTGCTTTCTAGGGAAACTTACCTAAGACAACTGTCATCTTGGGGGATTTTTTTTCACTTTTCTCTTGAGTTGACTTCCTCATTTTCTGGAACTGCCTTCTTTCTAGTTAAAGACATCTTGTAATTTCTGAAAAGGGTTGTATGGAAGGTAATTTTTAGTTCTTGCATAATAAAATATTTTATTCTACTCTCACATATGATCAATAACTTAGCTTGGTATAGACTTTTGCACTGGAACTCTTTTTTTCCATCAAGATTTCAGAGGCAGGGGTCCAGTATTTTTCGTTTCCAGTGTTGTGACTGGTAAGTCTGGTAACTTTCTGATCTCTGAAATTTCACTGTATTACCTTCTTGTTTTTCACTGGATATTCCTAGGACCTGTCCTTTTCCCTAATGTTCTGATTTCTCAGCTGTAGATTGGTATGGTCTGTTGTTATTCATCACGTTGAATACGCAAGAAACTCTGGCAATGTATGTACTTCAATTTGGGTAAATTCTCGGATTATTTTCTTAGGTTTTACAGTCTTAGTTTCTTTCCTTTTAGTTTTTTTTAAGTGTTTTTCTCTTATTATATGTCATACATATTATTTTGATGCTGGAATTCTAATATTAACTCTCCTGTTTCATTTTTTTATTCATCATCTACTTTTTGCTCTACTTTCTTGGGGATTTCCCCCCAATTCTACCCTCTAGCTCTAACTAATTTTTTTATTTCTACAATAATATTTTTAATATTAAAATCTATATTTGTCCCTGTTCCTTTTTTATATTTTCTTATTTCATGGACCCAATGTATTTTTCTTATTTTTATGAAGCGATAATGAGAGTTTCTTTCTAATTGTTATCTATTGTGGTGGTTGTCTCTATCTGTTGGTAGCTCAATTTTCCCTCAGATTTCTTGTCATCTTGGTTGACCTCTAACCTTTGAAAGTGACGTATAAAAAAGTATTTCATTACTCCATGTGCTTGGGCAGGGGTCTTCAACCTTGTGCTTCATAGTAGAGTTATTGAATTGTGCAATCTCACTGAGGAAAAATTTTATATTCTTAGATTGTTTAATTCATGTGCTCAGCTGTGTGTAACAGGGAACTGAAAGGAGGTTAGCTCAAAGATAAGATACTTATTTATGACTAATGCAAGTTTGGACTTAGCATAGTGCTCCAGAGTATCCAGATCCCAGACACCCTCAATCATGTTGCTCCATGTTGCACTGCACAACTCAAGAAGCCTCAGCACCATGTCTACCCTCTATTCAATAAGAAAAGGGACAAGGAAAGAAAGACTATATATTCCATCCCTGTAAGTTATGCAAATAACATCTGTTTACATCCCATGGGCCAGAAATACTGGCAAAGGAGGTTAGAAAATGTGTGACCTTTTGCAATGTAGATTCAGTCACATGCCTAATTAAAAATTATATTACTCGGGAAGAACAGAATAATGGATGAGAAGACAACTGTAAGACGATGGCATAGTCCAAAGCAATATGACAAAAAAAAAAAAAATGGAGGAGTGGAGGTAGCCACATACACGAAAATGAAACAAGCACTTTCTCACATCAAACGCAAAAATAGCTCAAGATGAGCTAGATTTGGAAACATAAAATATATGGAAGAAAAGAGAGGCAAAAACCCTCCATCACATTAACTTTAGTGATGTCTTTAGGCACTCAACTCCAAAGACAAGGAAAATAAAAGTAAAAATAAAAAATAAGACTACATCAAACTCAAAAGCTTCTGCACAGAAAAATAAACTATCATCAAGAAAAAGACACACTACTGAATGGAAAAGATATTTTCTTGTAATATTCCCAACAAGAGGCTAATATCTAAGATCTGTAAAGAACTCATACAACTCAACAAAAAGAAAACAAAGAACAAAATCAAAATATAGGCAGAAGATCAGAGTAGACACTTCTTCAAAGAACAAACACAGATGGTAAATAGACATATGAAAAAATGTTCAACATCACTTACGATCAGATAAACGCAAAATCAAAGCCACAAGGAGGTACCACCTCACTCCCAGGAGAATAACCCATATAAAAAGAATAAGAATAAGAATAAGAATAAGAATAAGAATAAGAATAAGAATAAGAATAAGAATAAGAATAAGAATAAGAATAAGAATAAGAATAAGAATAAGAATAAGAATAAGAATAAGAATAGGAGGAGGAGGAGGAGGAGGAAGAAGAAGAAGACCCAGCCTGCACCCCCCCCAAAAAAAATGCTGACAAGGGTATGGAGAAAAAGAGTCCCTCATGCACTGTTGATGAGAATGTAGAGTGGTCCAGCCCCTTTGGAAAACAGTATGAAGGTTCCTCAAAATATTAAATATAGTTTTATCAGAAGGTCTAGCAATTCCACGCCTAGGTATCTACCCAAAGAATGCAAATATACACATTCAATGGGATATAGCCACTCCTATATCCATTGTAACACTGTTTACAAAAGCCAAGTTATAAAAACAACCTAAGTGCCTAACAGAGGAATGGATTATGATGTCATGTGATGTGTGTGATACTTCTCAGCTATGTGTGTGAATACCTACTCAGCTATTTTAAAAAATGAACTCTTGCCATTTGTGACAACATGGATGGAACTGATAAAATTATGCAAAGTGAACTAAGTCATAAGGAGAAAGACAAACACCAGATGAATTCACTTATATGTGAAAAAGAGGGAAAAAGCAAAGGAACTGTCAAAACGACACCAAAACAAACCCTATAAATATAATTGAAGAATTGACACTACTATAGGGGGAAGAAGAGTGGGGAGGGAACAAAATGGGAGGGAGTCTAATGGCCTATTTTAACAGATTAAGGGTGCTTTGGTGGTGGGCGTGTTGTGGTGACATAAATCTGAGGAGGTGTGAACCTATTTCCCTAAATCATATACAATGTTGTAAACTAATATTACCTTGATAATAATGATAATAACAGAACAAGTAGGATTGCTGAGGAGAGGAGGAAAGATCCTTAGAGTACACTGAAAAATGATGAACTTGAGGCATCTGGGTGCACTCAATGAAAGAGAAAATGACCAAGGAAATGAAAAGAAGTGGCAGTTTTTAGAGGGAACAAGAACATGAGTGACATCAATTACATTAAAAAATAAATATTTGATATTTAAAAAAATACTATGGCACAGTTTGTACCTTTAGGACATTTCTCTTGGACTGGTTAAATCCCTTAAAAAGGATTCTTCCAAAATCCTCACTGGAAGGCTATAATAAATCTAGTTGCTAAAGTTCTGGGAATTGAATGAGACAAATAACCTGGGTTAGGGATAGTAGTAGTAGTGGAAACTGTATCTCAATTCTTAGTGTTTTAAGTTTTCATTTCATTATGCCACATGTTCTCTAGTCCAAAGACTAGCTTTCCAGAAATGATATTGTTTTCTGTTGGGAGAGGAGAGTGAGTTGGTTGAGTTGCTGAACAGTGAGTCACTTTTCTATATGGAGTAGTATAGAGGTCTGGAAATCTAATTTTCACCAGTCTGTGTTTTCAATCGCATTTTTACTTTTAGTTCCAAAGGTAGTTGTCCCCCAGCTTCCAAATACAGTAGAAGCTGGGTTGCTTCTCAGATTTCTCCACTCTTGATTTACGGTTCAGCTTTCGCAAATCTCCTAGGTCATTAACCACTCATCTGTCTGCATTATAGCTTCCAAAATTTTTTTCTTGCTGACTTCTTACCCATTCTTTTTGTCTGATGGGTTTACACTTTAAGACAATTTCCCTTACTTTTGTTCTAGTGGGAAGGAATGGAGATAAATGCACAGATTCACCCTACCATCTCTAGCCAAACCCTAAATTATCTTTAAAGCCATTTGTTTTGGTACCTCCTTCTGTTATTTTTGGAATACCTACTAACACTCCTCATGTAAAGTACAAAAATGTTCATGTGATGGTGATGATGAGGAGGAGGAGGAAGAAGAGGAGGATGATAAGAAGTCTTCTTACTAGTTTATAGGGAATGTGCTAAGTACTTCAACTTTTATTTCCAGGACTGAAGTGAAAGCCAATTACACACATATTACTGCCCTTTGACCCAAGCATATAAACATCCTGCACCAGTTCCCAAGCTCTTTTATGAATTTCAAGGCTTCTTTGGGGGCTTGAAACCAATCAGGTAGGATATTACAAGCCTTCATGAGGATCTTTAAGAGCCCTGGTTCCTGTTTCTGCCATTCAGGGAATTCTCTTACTTTCCCTCTGGAGAGTGAGTGTGACCAGATACCCAAAGAGCTCTAAAACTCACCCTAGTAGAATTATTCCATTAGGCCAGTCTGGTCCTAATGGGTTTGCCCTGGTAAAGTGGAGTAGTATTCTTTCACAGAATGGTTTGAGATTAGACCAGGAGAATGGGACTGGCCTGCTAATTAGTGACTCTCAGTCAGATATAGGGTGAAGAGTCTTGATGTGCACTAATTGTGCAGTAAACAAATATACAAATTTCTTTTCTTTGTCTTCTTATAGCTGATAAATCTTTGTATCTCCCATAGGCCTGTGAAGATTCTTTATCTTGTGTCCATCTGAGTAAGAGCCATCCTAAACTGGCATGTCAAATTCAAGACTTACCTGGAATCAAGAAAATGTGAATGATAATTCTTTTCATGGCTATGTTAAATTTACCATTTGGAATTTTAGAGTGTGAAAGTAGAATGACATATATTCCAAACATGTCTGTTCTTGAATTGTTTAGGTTGCAATCATTACAATAACACCTACAATGTTATCTAGCTCAATGACACATCTGTGACTATCCACACAGCCTCCAGGGGGAAAAATAGGCCAGGAGCCTGCCAACAAAGTGAGAAATGTGGTCCCTGCCCACACCTACAGGGCCTTACTGGTGATCAGTTGCTTTGATCATTTATTACCCTGTGCTATGCCGCTTCTTATATATTTTAAACTTCAACTCTCGTTATTTCATTTAACTTTGTTTTATTGTGCTTGTTGCATTGAAATAACTGAAGATCAAACAGATGAAGTATTTTTGCCTAAATTTGCAAATTAAGGAGTAAAAGAACAGAGGTTACACCAGAGCTGTGTGACTTAGAACTTGCTTTCCAGACTATACCTACTTCTAAGATTGAAAAACACTGTTGTACAGTTTAGACATTTTATCCTCCACAAGAATTCATTGCACATTTTGACACCGCCCCCATTAAAGTAGTTGGCTTGTCACCTTGTATTATAAATATTTTGATAACTCCATGTAGCTTCAGTCTTTAAGGAGAGGATAGAATGAAAATGGGGTAAAAAAGTGCTCAAACTTTTGATTCACACCAAAGTGAACCCAAATTCCAGAAATTATAGGAAACCACTTTAACCTTCTAAGTATCAATTCATTACCTATAAAGAGGGGAATATGAATATCACAGTAATTAATAGTGAAGAATAAATGAGATTATAGGCACAAACCATAATGATTGTACATATTAGGCACTTAATGAATGGATCTTGTCTTCCCCAATACACACATTTAAATGTATGATTAATTATGGCATCTCTGTCTAGAGAACCCAGCCTCTGGCCATCAACACATACCCTTGAGCCCTATCAAAGAGATATAAAATGAAAAAAATCAGAATAATGTATGTCATAGCTTCTCATCTTTGCTTATTTAATTTTGCCAAATGGTTTAATGCCATCAAAGACTTGATTTTATAGAAAATTTGTTAAGGATAACCTATGGCTAACACTTTTTTCAATATCCAAATCTTAGAACAAGCAAAAAAAAAAAAAAAAACCCACTTGTTAAAAATGAACTTGAAGCTTTAAGAAAAAAAGATGCATTTTAAAAACACCTATAATTTTCCAGATCACTTTTGGAGGCACTTTGAGCATGAAAGTCACAGTGAGGGTATTTGTTTATATGGTAATTTAGCTTTTGGTGAAGTTGCAAAAACAAAGTTGGAGAGTGTTTTGAGGCCCAAGTGCCAAGATCTGTATGTAGCAGCTTGCTAGTATTACCCTCACATTTCCAAACATAATAGACACACAGAAATGAGCTAGTTTATGAATACTCATTTGGGGAGAAAACCAACCTAAAATTCTGCTGCTATTCCGTGACATCTGAAATGTCCTCTTCCCTTTCCTGTCACTGCACTCTACTTGCAAACACTCTATGTGGGTCACTAGGCCTATGGGAGAGGTTTTTCACATTCATGCTTCACTGGCTCTCCACCTCACATGTGAAGGTCGACTCCTCATGGGGTTCTCTCCCCAGCCCTGGCCATGTGTGGAGACAGAGTGATTGCTCTGAGGACTCCATCTGGGAAAACACTTTGGTTGAATTTTTCCTTGATGAAAAATAATGTTGTGGTGTTGGATGGTAAAAGCTGAGAGAGAGGTATTTTTGGCTTTTCTATGAACTAAATGACATGAAATCTTTGCCCTGCTCCATGGAAAATTAGCCGTGCTTTTTTATTCTTTATTTTTTTAGTAATTTCTCCTAATTTGTTCTTAAAAATCTAAGACTTCATACAAGTCATGGCCACCTTACTTTACCCCTAAAAGTAAAAGCATATTTCAGTCATGATTTTTAAATTCTAACTGTAATTTAGTGAACAAAATGTATTCTGGAAAAAGGAAATGTAGCGTTCTATAAGGTCTCTGCTATATGCATTGTAAAAGTAGATACCTTCGTTTTTAATTTGTGGCTCTAATATGTACTTTTGGGTAGCAAATAACTTCTGCAAAAGTGTTTCAATAGATCTAAAATGAAGAGTACACTCTGATTTAAGTAGAATGTTGTATTCAAAGATGAAAATGTAGTGAAGCTATACATTTCCTCATTAGTCCTTTTTAGGGGAAATACAGGATTAAAAATCAAAATATTCTTGTAAAGTGCTAGTTGTGTAGCTCTTGAAAAACTAAGAGAAGCTGAATTATAAATCAAATCAGTTTTTAAAGCCACAATGGAATCATGTTTGCTGGAAATGTATGTTCATGCACAAGTTCAATAGACCGCCCATAACATTATCTAGCAAAGACAAATGTCAGAGAGAGAACTATTTATTGTGTGGA
Organism: Scalopus aquaticus; assembly: GCA_004024925.1. Classification (NCBI taxonomy): domain Eukaryota; kingdom Metazoa; phylum Chordata; class Mammalia; order Eulipotyphla; family Talpidae; genus Scalopus; species Scalopus aquaticus. The sequence continues at coordinate 171,347 of PVIJ01001939.1, forward strand.
GTCACTAAACACATATATACTTCAAAACAGCACAACAGATGTGGAACAGCTGCTCATTACCCATACAGGAAGGGGGAGTATGTCTTTGAAATTATTTACAAGCAGCTTCATGATTAGGTCTAATATTTTTTCTTTTAGGTAAATAAAATTAAGCATTCATGATCAGAATTGTAAAATACATGGTGATTTGCAGCAACAACATTCACATATAGCAAATAATGAAAACATTATACAGTGCAATGCAAAGTCATAACAATTGGCCTCACCTAACTCTAAGACAATTGGAAAAGAGTATAAAAAAAGATTAGAAAAAGACACTTGAACTCAAAGAAAACTAAAAGGATAGCAAGGAGTAGCTACTCTGAATGTTTAAAAATGCTCCTGAACTGTTGGACTGAAGCTAAAACATAGCCTGGAAAATTCTACAGGATATGTCACCATCTACTCTCCAGCTCACCCCACTTTTGTCAGGGTTCTCCTCTCTGTGCTCCGTTCCATTTCTCATACTTTTACCAGGTTTTCTTCTACCATCCTCACTATATATGCTCTTCTCTCTGCCTGAGACACTTCTCTTTTACCCTTTACTCAATAAACTCTACCTATTTTTCCTGTAACCTTCTATTTAAAAGAAGAAAAGCTTTTTAAATCTCCACAATTAAGTCAAATATTCCTTTTGCAGGTTCTCATAAGACTAGGCACCTTTTCTTAGGATTTGCTGCAGATGCAATTTTACATTTATTTGTGTAATTATTTGATTCATTTCTGTATACCCAGTATATAGATGATAAGCTCTATGAAACTAAGGGCCATGCTTCCTTTTGCTCATTTTTATCTCCAGCACCTAGTATAGTGCCAGATATAGATCAGGCTCTCAGTAAGTATTTGCCAAAGGAAGAATGGAATGGAGGAAGGAAGGATGAAAAGAAGGAAGGGAGAAAGAAGAAAGGAAGAAGTTAGGTTAACCTCTTCTCTACATTTGTCAATTTGCTGGAAATTGGGTTTGACTAGGTTCTGAGTGTCACATTTTAAGACAGAAACAAACTAAATAAAGTCAGAAGAGAGGTGCTGGAAAACTAAGTGGAGTTCAAGCTGGAATTCAAGCACCAGATAAAAAATTGGATGCCTTTTATAATTTCTTTCAATAAGAGATTCTATTTTAAAGAAATACATGTGATGTTATTTCATGATGTGGAACAATTTACATGATTTCTCTTTCACAAATTAAGGTTTTAAAAGGAAAATGCTTTCAGGTTTGTAAATAGTCTTCAAAATCCTTTACTGGACAAAAACATATGCAGTGTTTCCACATACATACAGTTGGCCTGTATTTGCATGTTCTGTGTCTACAGATTCAACCAGCCACTGATGGCAAATGCATACCAAGTACTTAGGCTTACTATGAATGTTAGCCTTTGCACTCAACATGTAGAGACCTTTCATTCATGTCATTATTCCCTAGAAAACATAACCATTTGTATAACATGCATATCATACTCAATAATATAGAGGTGATTCAAAGCACATGAGAAGATGTGTGTAGGTTAGCTGCATATACTACAGTTTTTTTGCTTGTTTGTTTTAAAGATTTATTTTATTTATACATACAAGCTGGGGCACAGGCCAGAGGCATGGGGCGGCGAGAGGGTTCACCAGAGACAGAGCGGGTAGCAGAACAGCAGATCAGAAATACACTGCTGAGGGGAGGAGCAGGCAAGGCAGGAGAGGTCTGCTGCGCCATGTGGGATTCTCCCGGGCTGGGCATCGAACTCATGTCGCCGCTGCCGACAGCTCCACAGCGCAGTGCTGTGCCACCGGGGAGGCCCTAGTACAGTATTATATATAAGGGACTTGAGCACCCACATCCACCAGGGTCCTGAAACCAATCCCCCACAAATAGTGAGGCATGTGGGTGTGTTGATTAGCACTTTTGTCCCCCTTTTCCTGTTTTCTATTTCTAGACTAGTATAATGGAATTATCTGTTTCAATAAATCTCATAAGTAGTCACTTATGAACATCAAGATGAAATAGTTTATAATTATCAAACCATTGCTTGTATTAAGTAGAATTACTGCCTTGTCACTTCTAAATTTGATTTATTTTTGGCTTTTGATAATATTACATTTGAGCATGAAATTTATAGCTTGTTCTTATACGTTAAAAATATATATTTAGACACACACAGTGGCAACCTTAAAATTAATTAATAACCAGATCAACTGCCAACTCCATTAAATTGACTAACCAAATTCTAACCATCTGCTAGCACCATTTATTTGGAATTGCTAATTTTCTGAAAGTTGTTGATCTGTGTTATATATCATAAGCAATAGTTTAGATTTTCACAATTTTTAAATTTGCATTTCTCTTTTTCTACACTGGTATTCCAAGATGCCATATATATCCTTTTCACCATTTATAAATCCTGGAACTGCATACTAGGAATTTTTTGCCTGTTTCAATATCAGTAAAAATAATGAATCAAGTGACTTGATTCTAAATTAGGAATAGATGTTACTCTATCAAATAAAGATCTATGCTCCGCAGCACTTAGCTCATTGCTGAGCATTAGCCCGGACCCGCCTCAGTCAGTCACCGAGGGCATAGTCAGTGGCCGTGGTAAGGGAGCAGGCAAAGGCCTGAGCTCCTTAGTCTTATAACCAATCAAGTTTGCAAATATATATAAGCCCCAAAGTTCAATATAGATACCCTTAAAGGATCAAAAACAGAATTATACAGCTAACTGACTCACACCTCTTTATCATTCTTACATAAACGTGGCCATTGGCAGCTTCTCTGTAGAACAAAGAATGAAGAATTTCAGTTTGCAAAAAACATTTCTAAAATGCTTTTCAAGAAACAATTTTTTAAATGTACTTGGCAATCTGAATAAATGCATTTACAAACATTGTTACCAGATAGCACTAGGTGATCCTAGCTAATGTTTGCAGAGATTTTATCATTGGCAAATATAGTGTAAAATGTGCAAAGATACTGGGTTATGAGTATGTTTACATTGGATAAGTGAAAAAGTCCAGCTTACACAGTGAGCTTCATTAATGTGGACAGTCAATTTGGAGACTATAGGCCCCAGAGTTCTCTCTTCTTATTAAAACTTTTGGGTCGAAACTGCTAGGAAAAATATTTCAACTCACATCTCTGTGTTTTTAAAGGGAAAAAGGTGTCACATTTATGAAACATCAAATATTTGTTATTTAACAGGATTAAAAGAAGCTCTATTTGAAATATTTACTAGCAACAAAGTCCATGATTTTTAAAAAATCCATTAATGAACTCTGTGTGTGTGTGCACATGCATGCATGCATGCACACATGCGTGAGCGTGGGGGGGTGTTAGGAGGTTTATTTTAAGATTTATTTATTTATGCATACAAGCTGGGGCACAGGCCAGAGGCGTGGGGCAGTGAGAGGGTTCACCAGAGACAGAGTAGGGAGCAGCACAGGCAGATTGGTGGAAATACACTGCTGAGGCGAGCAGCGGGCGAGGCAGGAGAGGTCTGCCGTGCCATGTGGGAATCTCCCCTGCTGGGCATCAAACTCGTGTCGCAGTTGCCGACAGCTCCATAGCACAGCTCTTAACTGCTGTGCCACCAGGGAGGCCCTAACCTAGGAGTTTTGCAGGCTTGCAGCAGTTATGTTCTTCACACTGTAACTCCTGGAAATAGCACATGCAATTCAACCTTTCGATCTAAATCTCTAATCACTCGGTTTTGACAACTTCTGATTAGTGTGTTCTACCAAAAACACATTAATTAGCTGCGACCCAGTGGTCCCAGGTCACTGTGGGCAAGCAAACAAAGCTCCAGGGACTACATTCTGAAACTCAACTATTTCCTCAGTTATTTTGTAAAAGAAAGAAAGTGGGTACCTAAAGTACTTCTCAGAAACACCAGTTGCATGAGGAGAAAAAAGGTGCTGGGGACATATGAATTATCAAGATTAGGTCTCTATGAATTGTTTCTGCATACACCTACTCAGGTTTTACCTGTCTTCCCTACCCACAATCTGCTGAGATTCTAAGGGAACCATAAAGAACTAAATAAACAACTTAAATGTTATGAAGCAGTTGACATAGAGAGTACATGACTAAACAATAGGAGCAAGTGTGGAAAACATTTATGCCACAGCAAGGAACTTGTCCCAGTCCCTCAGAGAATCTGTGCTCCACCCTCCATTGTCACATCAGCATTCAGTTGGGTGAAGTTGTCTCCCAAAAGATTGATAATATGAGGCTTCTCATCTTCATTATTGCAGTAATGACAACAAAAGTCACTGGGGAAAATCAGTATTCATGGACAGCCTTGACTTGAATCACTGAATTAGATTTACAGTTTAAATCTTTGGATATATCAAAATGAAGTGATACCAACAGTATTTAGATGACAGTGATGATTTAAAGAAAATGAAAGGTCAGATTAAGTCAAATCAATAATAAAGCCTAGAAATCTGACTGTAGGACTGAGGCTACCAGAGAGGGAGAAAAATCAGGAATAAAGTTTGTGTATATGGAGGTGGGGAAACAGTACACTACGGTCCTTGTGGGTGAGAGGACAAAGGTGCTTTGATGGTGGGTGTGGTGTGGTAACAACACCTGAAGAGGGAGATCTTATACCTCTAAAACACAAGCAGCATTGTAAACCAACATTACCTCAAATAAATAGGCACACACACACACACACACACACACACACACACCACTCTAGTGGAAAATACAGCTTTAGGTATATTTTGGTTTTTCTTTCTTAGAATTTTAGAGAAAAATACATACTGAACTTTTAAATAATTTCCCTGTCAGAAATACTAATTTCTAGATTCAGCACTGGGCAGGGATATGGATGCTTTTGCCTTCCCCAGCATGTGTTTTTGACTTTGGAGTAAAACCTAAATGGGACCCAGATGTTTCTGCCCTTAGCCCTCCAACTCCTGCCTCCAGGGCCAAGGTATCTGGATTTTTCTCAGGTCAACCCTGATTCATAACTCAGTACATTTTGGAGTTCCTTAAAAAGAATCCACCTTCCTAAAAGCATTATTGAGATATATAGACTTTCTTAAACACTTGAAAGGGAGAGAGAAGAGCTTTGCAAACTCATGGCAAAGAACTGAAAAATTAGCAGAAAATTTTCTCCTAAGCCTCTTCTCACATCCCCCTGTACCGCCCTTCCACACCCCTCATCACTCTTTTTCTCTTTCTAACACTCCTGGTTGAAGTTTGTGCTCTCCTTTTGGATCTTTCCAGGAAAACTTTATATTATTTCTCCATCTTCTGTGCAGAGCTAGTCAGCTCCACTCACCTCCCACGTCAAAAGTGGCACACTCAACTCAGCTTGGTGCCTAGCCAGAGGTCCTTCCAGGTAGCAGGACCCACCTGTTTTATAGGCAATCTAATGACCCCCAAATGATCTCATCATCCAACTGTTTTTCTCTAAAAATATACAGTATTCTCCCTAAAAGGAATTCTGTAGAATAAAATTTCTCCATTTTATTTAATAAAACAGTCACTTTCCCTGACGCAGCACTTCCAATAATCTATATATAACTACATCATAAGAAATGCCAAGGAATGTGACAGTCTACGAGCATATATCTATCAACTCCCTGGAAATCCTCTCCTAAAATAAATCTTAGAAAATTTTAATTTCAAAGTATAAACTGTCACATATGTTGGTCTCTTTAGAAGACCTGGTTTTAAATACTTACACTTGTTTGAAAATGACCTTTGATCACCCATTATCATCTCTTCACCCATTCCCCAACAGTCCACACATTTTTTAGAAGAAAAGCCTCAGAAAATTGTCTAAGTTCATATCAATGAAAGCCAAACCTTTCAAAGGAGCAGATTCAGTCAATGAAAGAACTTATTGTTAGATTCTCCTTCTTGTCAAAGACTATGCCAAAGAGAATCTGGACTGGCAAATGTAGGTGTTAAAGGTGAAACGGCATGAGTAAGATATAATTAGAGCTAAAGGAGCACTGGATTATGACTTAAGGAGGACTTGATGGACTGATGAGGAGTGGGCATGCAGGGGTGTGGGGTGGGAAGAAATGATGTCCGGGCTCTTTGCCAAGAGTCACAGATTCAGGTTGGACTGTGCAGCATCAGAGAGTTATGTCATCTTTAAAACTTTTTGTCTGTTAAAGAGGGAAACAAATCCTGCCTCAGAGCATTGTTGTGGGCTTAATTACATGAGAGTTTTGCACATAGGAACTCATCAAGTCAGTGCTATTGCAATTTTACAGTGCAGAAATTAAGCCTCTTCTCCCTCCTGCTCTTAATTCAAGGTATCTCTCAGCCAGACCACAAAATCAGCAGTGCTTAACACTTGCCAACCTTTCATGGAGATTACGCTGATAAATATTTCTCTAAAATTTGCAGGATTAGTTCCAGGGGCACATCTGACCTTCACAGGTGCTAGTCACTGTTGCCCATGTGGGCACCTTCCTTCACAAAACATTGAAAATTATGTTTTCATAATGTGTTGACATAAAAAGGAATACACTTCAGGCTTGGTCTACTTTTAGATGTTCATTATTATAATATTCCTATTTATTCTGATTTTTTTTTTCAGATATTTTTTTTTTTT